>VMDO01022353.1:0-33650 GCA_007922755.1 Pedetes capensis | reverse complement strand
CATGTAGTCAGGAGAGATCAATCCCTGGAGAAGGACATCATGTTTGGGAGAGTGGCAGGTCAAGGCAAAAGAGGAAATCCCTCCACCAGATGGATTGACACAGTGTCTGCAACAATGGGCTTAAACATAAATAAGATCGTTTGCCTGGCACAGAATAGGGAAGTGTTTCGATCTGCTGTACATAGGGTCGCTGTGAGTCGGACTCAACTCGACGGCACCTAACAACAACAACAACAAATGTGTTCTATGTCAACAGTGTACAAAGAACTCAAACCAAAGCTGTTGTTTCTTTTTATCTCATGCTGTCCTCCTCTGGACAGGGGATTTAAATCTGGACTTGGCAGCCAAGAATTTTATGGGCAGACAGGAGGTTTGATAACCTCTTGGCTTTTAAATTTTGATTGGATATATGCTTATTTTGATTTTTAAAAAGGCCCACCCTTCTCAGAGGATGTTTATTTTAAGTATTTAATATGCTTTAGTAGAATGAGTGATTGATATCTGAATGGCATCATAAACCACATTCTCAAATGATTCCTTAAGAAACTCTTTCATGAATCCAAAACATTTGTCTTCAGAGGGAATAAACTGTATTACCCCAGTGTCTGTTTGACAAATGCTTGGTGATCCCTAACTTTTAAACTGCTAAAGGCAGAATAGAAAATCTCAATTTTCAACCATCTTAGAGCACCCAGTGTAGGTGGAAACAGGTACCTTTCTGCCATCTGCTTCTGGAGGAAGTAGAAGCTGTAGGTGACACTAAGCATCTTATATCACCACTCCTTTATCATTCACAATATTCATTGGCTCTCACCAGATGAGCTTTTATGAGCCATAATAGAGCTATTTCTCTTTTTTAGATAGCTTGCCTGCATCCATTTTTAATTGTAATTCAACTCTCAGAGTACCAGGAAAATGAACTGCTTGCCATAATAATTAGTTTGAAAAGTTTAAATATCACCCATTGTGTGCATGTTGTATTTCAAGATTAAAAAAAAAAAGTTCATCTAACAGAGGGAAAAAAGTAGCAATAGCAGTCTTTTCAAAGAAACATCAGGTTTTCCATTGTTAATTAGTTACTACAGTACTTGTAAAGCACTTAGAAAATGAAAACACCATGTAATTGTCACCATGCTGATCTGCGCCAATAGAATCCTTAACCACATTATAAGGTCATAGACCATCTATTTTGCTACCCTGGAGAAAGATTTTTCCCTCCTTATATTGAAGATATTTCTTTCTTTTTCTTTTTTTTTTTTTAATTTTTAAGCTAGAGTCTCACTATGTAGTCCCAACTAACCTTATATGTATCATCTTCCTGCCTCACCCTCCCAAATGAGCCACCATGCCTGCTGTAGGTTTTTTTTTTTTTTTTTTTTTTTTTTTTTTTTTTTTTTTTTTTTTTTTTTTTTTTTTTTTTTTTTTTTTTTTTTTTGCAGTACTTGGAGTTGAACCCAGAGCCTCATCCTTACATGCTCTGCAAGTGCTGGACCACTGAGCGGCACCCCCAGCCCATTTTTTTTTACTTTGTGAGACAGGATCTCACTAAATTATGCAGACTGCCTCTGGTCTCGAACTTGCCATCCTCCTGCCTCCGCCTCCTGACCCATGGAGATTATAGACATGCGCCACTGAGCCCAGCATTGTAGATATTTATTTAGAAGAATATGGAAAGAAATAGTTTTCCTTGGATCTCTGTCCATGTTTCTGGCCTGTGAACCAAATGGAAGTTTTAGAGCGTATATGTGACTGGATGGTGGAAGGGCCTGGCAATCCACTCCCAAGGCAATCCCAAAACAGTCAGCCATTGAAAACCCTATGAGGGTTGCTATGAGTTGGATACTGACTCAACGGCACCTAACAACAACAACATATGTGACTGGAGATCTATGATCTCTAGTTATGGGTTCATAGGACCTAGGGCGGCTGTTGGATCTGGTATTAAACTAAAATGTGAAAATACTGCTGTAATCCTGACCTCATCCTCTTCTGAACACCTACAGTGTGTTGGCTGTAGGATAGCTGTCCAAAGATATCTACTGATCCCTAAAACCAAAACCCAATTTGAATGCAGCTTTCCATTCAGTCTCTTGCCCTAAATTTTATTTTGCCTTTAAGCACAGCCATTCTTATAACCTCAGGATTGCAAATGTGTAGCTGTTGTTGCTCATTCCTTCTCTTCCATTTGTCTAGCCACTTATTATACCCTGAACTTACTTGATTTGTCTCCTCTTTCCTAGGACCTCAGTTACAATGTTGGTTTGGGTTCTCTCACCACATTTCATTTTTCTGCTTCCTTTGTTTATGTGAGTACATTCTGACATTTGACAGGGTTCTTGAGTAACCTACATGGAAGGTTTTTTTTTTTTTTGAATAAAGAATTGTATTGTGAATAGTATTTGTTATCATCATCTTTTGATGCTCTTACCTTAAGATTCTATACTAAGTGGAAGCCCTGCCTAAGAAATTCATAAAGGGTTATGCAGGAGATGACCACACAGATTTTTCTTCACTAGTGAATTATTTATTTTGCAACACATTCAAGTTGACATACTCTTTATCATTTTTATTGAAGCCTCATAACTTAAAATATTCAGAAAATCCAGAATAGTTATTTTATTTATAATCCCAATACCCTACATTTTAGGGGGGAAAGATTAATAAATTCATGTTCACACAGAGTTACTTACAACTCCAGGCTTCCTGCTTGTTGCCTCATTTTTTTTTCACTTGTTTCTTTTGTTTTGTTTTGTCTGCAAATAGGATATCACTACGTAAATCCATGCTGGCTTCAAACTTGTGTCCTTCCTGCCTCAGCCTCCCAGGTGCTGGGATTACAGGAATGTGCCGCCATGTCCAGTTCATATTTAAACTCTTTTTAGTCTTAAAAATGGTGATTTATGTGGAATTTTAGCCATGGAATTCAAACACCTAAACTGCAGTCACAGGCATATCCAGTTAATTCAGGGATTAGTTTACCTTTATGCTCTACTATTTTTTATTTAATTATTTGTTTGTTTATTTACTTATCTTTGTAGTGCTGGGTGGTTGAACCCAGGGCCTTATGCATGTTACGTAAGTGCTCTACTGCTGAACTGAAGTCCCAGGTCCTATTTTACTTTTTGTTTTGAAATAAGGTCTCACTAAATGGCACAGGCTGCCTCTGGCCTTGAACTCTCAGTCCTTCTGCTTCAGCTTCTTGAGTTGCTGGGTTACTGAAATGTACCACAGCATCCTACTCTACTGCTATTTTTACAGAAAAAACAGAAATGGAACTTTTTATTAAAAACAGCAGTGTTTGACACATTAAAGAACAGCATATATTAATGCTACTATACATTAGAGTAAGATGAAACAAGAATTGAGGTACATTTGTGGTATTTGGTCCTTTGTTATTTTCTTCTTTTGTGCTATATACTTAAAAATTATTTCCTCTCATGTGATCATTAATTCTTTATCAAAATGAACTTCTTTGAAATATTTTTTAGTTCCATTTTTTTTATTGTGGTAAAAACAAGTAATACAAAATTTACACTTTAACCATTTTAAGTTCTGTGGCATTAAGTACATTCATAATGGCAGGGCATGGTGGCACATCCCTGTAATCCCAGAGACTCAGGAGGTGGAGGTAGGTGGGTTGCAAGTTCAAGGCTAGAGGCAACCTGCATAACTTAGCAAGATCCGGTCTCAGGACAAAAAATTTAAAGAGAGTCCAAATGCAGTTCAGTGGCAGAACATTTGCAAAGCATGCATGAGTCCCTGGGTTCAATTCCTCATTACCAAAAGAAAAAAAAAAGGAAAGGAAAAGAAAAGAACAAAACAGCCATTCACATAACATGTGCAACTGTTATTACTCTCTGTCACAACTTTTTCATCTTCCCCAACTGAAACTTTATGCCTATTAAATACAAACTCTTATTTTCCGCCCCACATAGTCCTGCCTGCCCTTCCTTTCTCCCCTCCTTTCCTTTCCTTTCTCCCTTCCTTTCCTTTCCTTTCCTTTCATTTCCTTTCTTTCCTGTTCTTGCTTTCCTTTTCTTTCTTATAGAATAGTCATCCCATTTGAGCAGGAAGTGTTATTTCATTATGGTTGTGATTTGCATTTCCATAATGTCTAGTGATATCAAGCATCTTTGTTTGAAATTTAATTGTTTTATTTGGAATGAAAGTTTTCTTTTCTGTCTGTCTCCTTTCTTCCTTCTAGGCCTTCCTTTCCCTTTCTTTATTGCAACAATAATATTAATAATACACATGCACGGAGTGCCACACTGTATTAAGTGTTAGAAATTCAAAGAACTAGGAATGTGTCAAAAGATAAATTATAAGAAACTTAAAGATTGAACTGATTTTATTAGCTATCCTAAAATTGGGAAGCACTTCATTCAATGAAATAGAATGAATGCCCTAGTAGGCATGACAAAATTGCTGATTTTAGTAAAATGGTAACAAGGAAACAGAACAATATTTAAAAGGTGGATTTATTATTACCATCAGGCTATTATAAGTTATTTTTCTTATAAGGATTAATACTTATTATTCTGACACTATTTGGGACTGTTTGTGATTTATTGTTGTGAATCTCCTATTTTCAGGTGCCAAGGGATGATCTGTTTGGGGATCTACTTGCTTTCTTAAAAGTTTCAGATTGATTATGTGGTGTTTAACATGAATGATTCCATTTTGGTTTAGTCTGGTCTGCTGGGGCCTGGCTTGGTAGGTTAGTGCAAATTAGTGGCCTCCATGAACCTTGTTTACCAAGTAAAATGGGAGGGCCAGTTAGTAAACAGATGACTCCACTGTGGAAAGCTAGTTGACAGAGATGAACTAACATCATGGGGTGTAGGAAATCAGAAATAAGATGTACACCCCCAAGAAATGGATGAATTAGAGAGATGTTGCATCTACATATTATAAATGAGAGAAGTTGGAAGCTACCCATTTGTGACTACTGGAAATAAGTTCAAAAAACGAGGTGTATTTGGATTTCCACATACTCACTTCCAGTATTACAACATTCTATTTTTAATTTTGTCTGCCTTCTGCTTCCATTGTTTTTCCAAATAGTAATAACTTTAGTTTCTGTAAAAAATTACACTTATTTCATAAAATTTAAGCTATTCAGAAAACTATATATAAAGAAATATGTTACTATAAATTTTATCACCTAGATGCAAATATCATTAACATTTGCTTTTTGACTTTAGATAATAATATAAACACTTAGAGATACAAGATAACTTTATGCTATAGCAATCAAATTTATAAACTTTTATTTAAATTTAATAGAAATATAAATTGAAGTGAAGCTGAAAAAATGGCTAGAAAGCAAATAAGCCTAGACAAACATTTTAGTTCTAAAAGATTTCTCTATAGTTAATGAAAGTTTTTTTTTTGAACTCAGGGCCTCACACATACTTTGCAAATGCTTTACAACTGGGTTTTGCCCCAGCTTATTTTTTATTTTTTATTTTAATTCAGGATCTGGCTGAGTTATGCCGGCTGCCTCTGGCCTCAAACTTGTGATCTTTCTGCCCGTTCCTCCTGAGTTGCTAGGATCACAAGTGTGTGCCTCTGGACATGGCTATAAAATATTTTGCTTATGCAAAACATGGAATGAATGTTTTATAATTGAATGAATGTTTTAAAAATTATTTATACCTTATAAAAATTATTTTTAACTGATATATAAAAATAAAATGGATGAAGCACCATGTGATATTTCAACATATATATATATTGCGTGGGGTTGGGATTTAGCTCAGTTGGTAGAATGCTGCTCTGTGGTCTCTGAGGTCCCAAGTGCAATTCCCAGCACTGCAAAAGTGGGAGAAGGATGTGGCAACCCACTTAAGACAATCCCAAAACAGATAGCCATTGAAAACTCTGTAAGGGTTGGTGTGAGTCGGACATGAATGGTGGGCACATAATAACAACAACAACAACATACGTTGTGTGATTTTCAAAACAAGTTAAACATCTATGTCCTCAAATCTATTATTTCTTTATGGTGAAAACACTCAAAATCTTTCCTACTAGTTTTTTTTGAGATATACAGTACATAAATGCTAGCATCAACATGCTTATTTTAAAAAAGATATTTTTTCAATTTTACATAGTTTGCACTGACTCCATAGTGGAAACCATGAGGAAATTAATCCTTATTTTCCCACCAAATTTCCTCATCACCTTTCAAGTGTATTAGTTACATTATTATTTTTAAGCTATCAGTCTTTGCAACAGGTACATTTTGTTCTGCAGCCATAATCCCATAGTCATTTTAACATTGTTGTTAACTTTAGATCTGTTCTTTATCAGATCACTGTGGAATAAAATTGGAACCAAGAGAAAGAATAATTCCAGAAATTTTACAAACTCATGGAGACTAAATATACACTGCTGAATGACCAATGGGTTGTTGATGAAATCAAAATGGAATTTAAAAAAATTCCTGCAATCAAATGATGATGAAAACACATCCTATCAAAACATTTGGGATACAGCAAAGGAAGTTTTAAGAGGGAAGTTTATAGCTTTAAATTCCTTCATCAATAAGGTGAAGAACCAAATAAATGACCTAATGATGCACCTTAAGACACTAGAAATTCAACAACAAATCAATCCTAAAAGTAGCATCCAAAAAGAAATTATAAAAATAAAGGGAGAAATATCGCAATTGGAATCTGAAAAGATAATTCAAAAAATTAATGAGACTAAGAGCTGTTTTTTGAAAAGATTAACAAAATAGATACTCCTCTGGCCAATCTCATCAAAAAGAAAAAGGAGGTTAGCCAGAGGGGTGTCTATTTTATTAATCTTTTCAAAGAACCAGCTCTTAGTCTTATTGATTTTTTGAATTATCTCTTTGGATTCTAATTGAGATATTTCTCCCGTTATCTTTATAATTTCCTTTTGGGTGCTCCTTTTAGGATTGATTTTTTGTTGGATTTCTAGTGTCTTAAGGTGCATCATTAGGCCATTTATTTGGCTCTCTTTACTTTATTGAAGAAAGCACTTAATGCAATAAACTTTCCTCTGAAAACTGCCTTTGTTTTGGTATGATGGTATGATGTGTTTTCATGATCATTTGATTGTAGGAATTTTTTAAATTCCAATTTGATATCATCAACAATCCATTGGTCATTCAGCAGTGTATTATTTAATCTCCATGAGTTTGTAAAGTTTCTGGAGTTATTCTTGCTCTTGAGCTCCAATTTTATCCCATTATGATCTAATAAGGAACAGGGGATAATTTCTACTTTTTTGTATTTGTTGAGGGAGTTCTTATGGACTAGCATATGATCTTAGAAAATGTTACATGTTGACCTGAGAAGAATGTGTATTCCTCATCATGTGGATGAAATATTCTATATATATCTGTGAGATCCAACTGGTTTAGGGTGGAGATTAGATTTGGTGTTTCTCTGTTGATTTTTCGTTTTGATGACTTTTCTCTTGATAAAAGTGGGGTATTGAAGTGTCCCATTATTATTGATTCTCATCCAATAAAATTCTTTATATTCCATAAGGTTTGTATTATAAAGCTAGGTGCCCCTATGTTTGAGGCATAAATATTTAGGAGCGTTATTGATTCTTGATTGATTCTTCCTTGTATTAAAATGTAATGTCCTCCTTTGTCTCTTTTAATTAGCTTTGGAATGAAATTTAATCAATCTGAAATTAGAATTGCAACACCTGCTTTCTTTTGTTCCCCCCCCCTGCTAGGTATATATTTTTGCAGTCCTTAACACTCAGTTTATTCCAGTCTTTGTGAGTTAGATTAATAAAATAGACACCCCTCTGGCTAACCTCATAAAAAAGAAAAAGGAAAAATCTAACATAGTATGGATTATGAAAGACAATGGGCCCATAACCACCAACTTCAACGAAATACAGAAAAATGTCAGGGATTACTATGAGAGACTGTATTCCAAAAAATATGAAAATGCAGAAGAAATGGACAAATTTATTAACATGTATGACCTACCAAAACTAACCTCAGATGTCATAACTGACTTAACAAGCCCATTACCTATACAGAAATAGAAAAGGTAATTAAAAGTCTCCCAACAAAGAAGAGCCCAGGTCCTGATGTATTCACAGCAGAATTTTACCAAACTTTTAAAGAAGATATAATGCCTGTCTTCCTCAAATTATTCCAAAAAAATAGAAAAGGAGGGAACACTCCCAAATTCATTCTATGAAGCTATCATCACTTTGATACCTAAACCAGGAAAAGATTCATCTAAGATAGAGAATTATAGACTCATCTCCCTTATGAATCTAGATGCAAAAATATTTAATAAAATTCTGGCAAACAGAATCCAGCAGCATATGAAAAAGATTATTCACCATGACCAAGTGGGATTTATACCACAGATGCAAGGCTGGTTCAACATGTAGAAATCAATTAATGTAATCCAGCATATCAAGAAACTGGCAAACAAAAACCACATGATCATCTCAATTGATGCTGAAAAGGCCTTCGACAAAGTGCAACACCTTTTCATGATAAAAACCCTGGAGAAGATAGGTATAACGGGAAATAACTTAACATCATAAAAGTCATCTATGGCGGATCTACAGCCAATATTATATTAAATGGAGAAAAACTGAAACCATTTCCTATTATATCTGGAACAAGGCAAAGATGTCCATTCTCTCCTATTCTATCTAACATATTAATTGAACCCCTCATCAGGGCAATCAGAAAAGAGAAAGAAATCAAAGGGCTACAGATTAGCAATAAAGAGGTCAAACTATCCTTATTTGCAGTTGACATGATTCTATACCTAAAAGACCAAAATATCCTCATTCAGAAAACTTTTAGATCTAACCAACTCCTTCAGCAAAGTGGCAGGGTATAAAATCAACACACAAAATTCAACAGCTTTTCTTTACTCCAACTGTAACCAGTAAGAGAAGGAAATTACAGAAACAATACCTTTCATGATAGCCCACCAGAAAACTAAGTACCCTGGAATCAATCTAACCAAAGACCCTTCAGATCTCTACAAGGAAAATTTCAAAACATTAAAGAAAGAAATAGCAGAGGATACTAAAAAATGGAAGGACCTTCCCTGTTCTTCGATAGGGAGAATCAATATAGTAAAAATGGCTATCCTACCAAAAGCAATCTATAGATTTAATGCAATACCCATTAAAATTCCAATGACACACTTTGTGGAAATAGAAAAATGATCCAAAAATTCATATGGAGTCACAAAAACCACATATAGCCAAAACACTCTTAAGCTGCAAAACTAGTGCAGGTGGAATCACAATCCCTGACTTTGGGCTATACTAAAGGGTAGTGGTAGAAAAAAATAGCTTGATACTGGCACTAAAATAGGCCTGAAGACATGGGGAACAGAATAGAAGATCCAGAGATACCTCAACACACCTATAGCCACCTAATTTTTGACAAAGGACCAAAGCAAGTAAATTGGAAAAAGGATAGCCTTTTCAGTAAATGGTGTTGGGAAACATGGACATCTGCTTGCAGAAAAAGGAAAACTGACCTCGTCTCTCAATATTCATGAGAGTTAACTCAAAATGGATAAAAGACCTCAATGTAAAGCCAGAAACTTTAAAACTAATAGACAGGATAGGTAATTGGCTCCAACATATTGGTATACGAAAGTATTTCCTTGACAGGAGTTCCCAATTGCCCAAGAAATTGCAAAAAGAATAGATAAATGGGCTGGGCACAGTGGCGCATGCCTATAATCCCAACAGCTCAGGAGGTGGAGGCAGGAGGTTCAAAAGTTCGAGACCAGAGGCAGTCTGCATAACTTAGTGAGACCCTCTCTCAAAAAAAGTAAAAAAATGGGATGAGGGTGCAGCTCAGTGGTCCAGCACTTGCAGAGCATGCAAGTGCAAGGCCCTTGGTTCAACCCAGAGTACCAGAAAAAAAAAAGAATAGATATTTGGGATTACGTGAAATTAAAAAGTTTCTGTACAGCAAAGGAAATAATTAACAGAGTCAAGGAAATCCCCATTGAATAGGAAAAAGTTTTCACATCTTATACATCAGACAAATGTCTAATTACCAGAATTTATATAGAACTTAAGAAAAACTACCCAAGAAAACAAATAACCCGTATATAAATGGGCAAAGGAACTGAATAGACAGTTTTCAAATGAAGAGGCCCATAACACCATGAAACACATGAAAAAATGCTCAATATCCCTAGCCATTAGGGAAAATGCAAATTAAAACAACTCTGATATTTCACCTTACACCAGTAAGAATGGCCAAGAACAATAAAACAAATAACAACAAATGCTGGCGAGGTTTCAGAGAAAAGGGAACACACTTACACTGCTGGTGGAGCTGTAAATAGGTCCAACCACTTTGGAAATCAATATGGAGGTATCTTAAAAAACTAAAAATTGATATACCATATGACCCAGCTATAACACTATTGGGAATTTACCCAGAGGGAGATGGGTCATCATACCACAGAGACACCTGCATCTCCATGTTCAAGGTAGCACTTTTCACAATAGCAAGGGTATGGAATCAAACAAAGTGCCCATGAACAGAAGAATGGATAAAAAAGCTATGGTACATATACACAATGGAATACTACTCAGCAATCAAAAAAATGAAATAAGGACCTTTGCAGCAAAATGGATGGAATTGGAGAAAATTATTTTAAGTGAATGAGCACAAGCTTAGAAAGAGAAATACCATATGTTCTCACTCAAATGGGGGAGCTGAGTCAATATTATAAGAAAGAAAAAATCCTATGCACGGGTCAGTACATAATTTAAGAAAATCTAGAGACAATTTGGGGAACTCAAAAGAAGGAGGGGGAGATCTAGCAAAAGGAGGAAATCCTGGGAGAGGAGAGGGGGAAGAGGAGGAACAACGAGGAATGAGGAATGGGGGAGGGGATGACCTCAGGGTGAACAGCCCAACTTTAATAGTCCTGGAAATAATTATGATAACACCAATAATACCAAAGACTGGTATTAATATAGATGGGCTAGAAAATTCATGTAATAGTGCTGACACTGTAAAAAGAAAGTTCACTACAGAGAAAGTTTCGATCTTAAACATAATTGGAACCCAAGGATATATAGAAAAATATTACCATAAAAAGACAAGCAAATGGAAGAGAAGTCTTTGGTGGGCAGGTGGGATGGGTGGAGGAAGTGCACAAGAAGGTAAGGGTGAACTCATCTATGTAATGTACAACAAAATGCATTTGTCACAATGAAAAACATGTCAGAATAAATCACATTACGGTATATATTAAAAATTTCCAATAAAAATGAAACAAACAACAATACCTTATATATTGCTGCATATAGGAAAAAAACTTTAAATCTGTATTTGTTGACTTAAATAATTTCAAAGCTTCCCACTAACGGAATGTTATCAAAGCATCTCTATCATGATATTTTTGATGATAGCTGTGATTCTCCTTGTCTTTGTGGGAATTTTCATGCAGTAGTTTCCTCAGGAGAGATTCTCAAGAATTGTATTGATGTGTTTTTATTTAGGGAATATTTTACTTGTTCTGTATTTTTCCTGAGCTCATTAAACATATTTGTTAATCCTCCATTGTATTATTGTCTATCTGTTGCATCTGTCTTTTGAGCAAACACGGCATGTTTCACAAGTTTGTCATCCTTCTGCAGGTTCCATACTGATACAACACAGGGAGTGTGTGCTAGAGCCTGTTGGCTGTAGAGTATTACTGTCATCTAATTCTTCATCAGCAGTTGTGTCTTAGGCAAAGCTATTGTAAATCTAGGCACCAAAATCTTGCCATGTTTTGTTTTGTGATGTCCACATTGTAAAAGTTTTTATTGTGCTTTATAATAAGCAAAGATCACAGACCCTTAAATGTTGGAAATTCCTTCAGATCCTTGGTTATCCTTGAATCCTATGAATTTTATCTTTTCTTATAATGCCATACAAAAGTACCTAACTCCTCTTTTAACTCTTCCATGGACAAGGAAGTTGCTATTTTAGCTGAAGTTCTTTTTATTGTGGGAAATTCTTTTCCTATTGAATACAAAGCTCTGTCACTCTCACTCGTGCTCATTTGCTAATGGGATGGAAGTATGCCTATTTCATCTTCTTTGATCAATTCTTTGATCAATCATCTTCTTTCATCAATTTTAAGAGTTCTACCTCCTTAATTCCTCTCCACTTGTATTTTTCTTTTTTGTAACCCCTACTTTTAAATAACAGTTTTGAGGAAATCTTTAACTTGTAATCTCCCTTTCTTGTTAATAACCCAACACACTTTATAGTTAATTTATTTCTGCTTTGAGAATGCTACAAAAATATAATTTCTGCGTATGGATTTTTGTGTGAGTAAAATTATAGCATAGAAAGTAATTTTTACTACTCATAGTACATATGATATCTTTATACTACACACTCATATTTATTTAATAAGAGGATGACATCAATGATTGTTAACAATGTTGAGGATGACATTGTGTACTGTTGTTGTTAGGTGTTATCGAGTTGAGTCTGACTTATAGTGACCCTATGTACAACAGAAGGAAACATTTCTTGGCACTGCCCACCACCATTGACAGTGCTTCTCTGCTATTCATAGGGTTTTCAATGGTGGATGGTTTTAGGAGTGAATTGCCAGATCATTCTTCCTGGCCTATAGCAACTTGCTTTCCAAGGTGATCTCCTACCCAAGGGCTAACTAGGCTGCCCCTGCTTAACTTCTGAGATCAGGCAGGATAGGATGCCAGGGTGCTTGTTGTTGTTGTTAGGTGCTGTTGAGTTGGTGTCCAACTCATTGCGACCCTATGTACAACAAGTGAAACACTATTGTCAGTGCTTCTCTGCTATTCATAGGGTTTTTAATGACTGGTTATTTTCTGGGATTGGGTTGCTGGGTCCTTCTCCCAAAAAACTGTTGCCCAGGCTGTCCTCGAACTCACAATCTTCACCCTCGTTCTCTGCAGCAGCTCATTATAACTGGTGCCAGAGTGCTAGGAGAGGGAATTTCTCCTCTACTCTTTTAAGTTCTTTGACTGGGCCTGTGAGATAAACTGACAACAGAGGGAGTAATCAGAGAAAAGGCATACAAGTGTGATTGATGTTGAAAGTTGTACATGGCACAGGGAAAGGAAATACTTTGTAGAAAGAAAAGAACTGCATTCCCCCCAAACACACACACATACACAAAGAAATGGCTAGATTTGGAGGTGATACCTTGTACTAGTTACTTTTGCATCTCTGTGACAAAATACCTGATGGAAACAACTTAAGGGGAGGAATTATTTATTTTGTCTCATGGTTTTAGAGGATTCAATTCATGGTAGTGGAGAAGGCATGGCAGAGCAGCTGACAACATGGCAGATGGGAAGCAGAAATAGGGCTGGCATTATCTGTTTCCCCCTTTTATTCCATCCAGGCCCCCAGCCCATGGGGTGATGCCACCCACATTCAGGTGTGTCTTCCTCCATCAGTTAATCCTCTCTGGAAACACTGTCACAGACATACTCAGATGTGCACCTTACCAATCTCCTAGGTGATTCTAAACTCAGTCAAGTTGACAATGAAGATTACAATCACATACCATTTGGACTAAAGTGGACAATTTTTTATTTTTTTATTTTTTTGAGACAGAATCTCACTGTATAGCCCAGGATGGTCTGGAACTTACATCAGTCCTCCTGTCTCAGCTTCCTGAATGCTGAGATTACATGTGTGTGTCACCATTCCTGGCTAAAAGTGGATAAATTTAAAGAGAAGGGATAAAACAAAGGAAAAGGACTTTGAGGTTCTAGGGGAAGCAAATTACAAGAAAACCAACATATGGGAAACTAATGGTAGACAAGGGCACATAATATGTGCTTTGTGTATAGGCTCTTTCTCATAGCTAGTGATTAGGTTATTACCTTCTGCTGTGGGAAGTGAGGGGTTAAGGAGACACCTTCTACACAAGGGAATTTATAATCTGCTTTCAGGCAGATATAGAAGAATCCAGAGCACCAAGACAAATGGGGAGGATAGGCTCCCTCCATACCGCCACACTGGGTGAGGGAAGACAGCCCAGGCTGTTCATTCTATCCAGGATAGGAGATAAAGCTCTTGGAAAAACTCTCCTAGAGTGGAAAAACTTTAAAATTGGGTTTACTTCCAATTTCTATGAACATCTCTGGTCTTCAATATTGCACCATATCTTAAGAGTAAAAGTCAGTGCCCTCCACCAATTCTTTTTGTTTTTCAGAATAAACAGAAATGGGGAGACACAAACTGCTTTTGTTGATGTCTTATAAGAAGCACTGGGGAAAAAATTCCATGTAGTAGATCAAATGATAAACATTAGTTCTGTGTTTGAAATATGAATCAAACATTCTTGGTGGTCCTCTTAATCACCTTGTGATAATTATGCCAAACTGAACCCAAATGACAACATTATGAATACATAATATTCTGAAAACCTGTTTTTTTTTAGTACTAAGGGGTTGATTCCAGGGCCTCATGTATGCAAGATAAGTGCCATACCACTGAGACATACCCCAAGACCCCTTTTATTTTTTATTTTGGGATAGGTTGCATTGGGCCTCCAATTCAAGGTCCTTCTGCCTCAGCCTCTTAAGTTGCTGTGATTGCAAGCATATGCCATGAGGTCCTCGTTTCAAATACTTTATCTGGACCATTTCTTTGACTAATGAATCCAAGTTTTCATTTTCCTCTTCAGACTGATTTATGCTATTGGATCATACTGATTTTTATCCTTAACAAAACTTACCAGGTAATTTTCATAAGGAATGTACTCAAAGATTATCTCTCCATGTTGCATTTTCCTTTGTAGAGAAGAGAAATAGGTTTTTCTTCACATTGATATAAGCCAGATCTATGTATGCCCTCAACTTTCTCTGACTGATACCTTACCTCTGTAGTCCTGAATTAGAGTTTGTCTGGGATATATTGGCAGGACATTCTTTCTTGTTTTAATAATAATCCTGATAACCTAATTCTGAATCACAACATAGAAAATCTTACCTGATCACTTGCAATATGTTGTGAATATCAAAGAAATTAAAGGGATGTAAAGGAGATCACACCATTTAGGCTACAGAGTTAGAATTCTTTTAAGTGACAAGAGGCCATTTTATTTAATTATAGCAGTTATAAATTGGAAGTGAACTTTATATTATTTAGCCCAATCCTCTTACTTTTGGAATGAAATGATACATTGTCTGGGGGTAGGATTTTCAACTTTAAAGATAATTTGGATAATGTTGAAGCTCTATGTGCCAAGGTAAAAACATTTAATAAATAAAACTCACAATTTCCTTGAAGATAATAATAATTAAAGTGAGCATTGGTAAGTGCCAACCATACATCAGCCCACTTAGTGATTATAATTACCACAATACACAGGTGTAATTCTCATTTATTATTTTACAGATGGATAAACAGAGATATTGTTGTTGTTGTTAGGTGCCATCGAGTCAGTATTTGACTGACAGTGACCCTCATAGGGTTTTCAATGGCTGACTGTTTCGCGATTGCCTTGGGAGTGGATTGCCAGGTCCTTCTCCCATTTTTGTGGTGCTGGGAACCGAACTCATGACCTCAGAGACTGTAGCACAGTGCTCTACCAACTGAGCTAAATCCCAGCCCCAAGCAGAGATATAGGAAGATAAAATAACTTGCTTAAAAACTAAGACATGGCAAACTCTAGATCTGAACCCAAGAAATTTAGCCCTAAAGATGATAATTCTTAGCCATAGTGCTGTTCTCCTTCTCAGGATTATAGAGAGATAAAGCAAAGTCCCCCCACATGTCTGTCAGTTTAAAGTATTATAGGAGCTTGCATGTTGCTATGAGGCTTAAAGGCTGGGATTTAGCTCAGTTGGTAGAGTGCTGCGCTGCAGTCTCTGAGATCCAGAGTTCAATTCCCAGCACCACAAAAATGGGAGAAGGACCTGGCAATCTACTCCCGAGGCAATCCCGAAACAGTCTGCCATTGAAAACCCTATGAGGGTCGCTATGAGTCGAATACTGACTCGATGGCACCTAACAACAACAAATCAGTATTACAGATACCAGCAGGGTCACTATGGTGGACAGATTTCAAGTGAGTTTCCAGACTAAGACAGACTAGGGAGAGGCAGTCCCCTCACAAAACAATTAGCAGTTGAAAACCCTATGACTAACAGAGAAACACTGTCAGATATAGTGCTGGAAATTGAGCCTTCCAGGTTGGAAGGCACTCAAAACATTACTGTGGAAGAGTTGCCTCCTCAAGGTAGAGTCTACCTTAATGATGTAAATGTCATAAAGCCCCATGGACCTCCATTTGCTGATGTGGCAACACTCAAAATGAGAAGGAATAACTGTAAGAATCCATAAATAATTGGTATGTGGAATGCATGTAGTATGAAACTAGGAAAATTAGAAATCATCCAAAGGGAAATTCAGTGCATAAACATGCACATTCTAGGCATAAGTGAGCTGAAATGAATGGGCATGGGCCATTTTGATTCAGATACTCATATGTTCTATTATGCTGGGAATGACAGATTAAAGAGAACTGGAGTTGCATTCATTCTTACAAAAGACATCTCAAGATCTGTCCTGAAGTACAAAGCTGTCAGTAATTGAATAACACCATATGTCTACAAGGAAGGCCAGTTAATATGACTAATATTCAAATGTACACACCCACCTGTAGCACTGCTAGAGAGGCAGTTCACCCCAGGGCCTATCTAGGCTCCCTTGGAGGACTAAGGCTTGTTCCCCAGGCAGTCACCTTTGCCCTACATCCTGGAACTCAGGGTTGTCGAGATCCCCAAGATGGCTCTGGCATCTATTCCCTTGCCTCCGGCCTCTTTACACTGATTGGCTGTTTCCAAACCCCAGAACGGCTCCTGATTGGACCATTCTGGAACCACCTCTGATTGGCTACTTCTACAAAACCAAGTTTGAATATCCCCTCTGATTGGCTGAAACCCATATGAGGTAACTGCCTCTGATTGGTCCCCAACAAGCCCCAGAAGAATATATAAAGGCAATACATGGAGCAGTCTGGGTCCATTCCATCCACTGGGACAGACAAGGAAGAAATAAAGAGCTGTTGGAGCAGAGCACTTGGAGTCTTCATTGGGAAGAAAAGAAACAAGGAGCCGCCCTGGGCAGAAGCCTCTGAGCCTGCCTTTTTCAAGGCTTCTTAGAGTAGCCATGGGCATAAGCCTCTGAGCCTGCCTTTTTCAAGGCTTCTCAGAGCAGCCGTGGGCATAAGCCTCCTTTCCGGGTGGCGCGGCTCCTGGGTGCCCAGCTCCCCCTCACCAGAAGACAGGTCTTTGGCTGCTGGTTCCTGCTCACGGCCGGAGTGGGTCCAGTGGCAGGGCAATGCCCCACACCCACCACTAAGTCCACAAGTGAAAAACAGGGAAGATTGTTACCAGCTTCTGCAATCTGAAATAGAAGAAATATGCAATCAGGACATACTGATAATTACTGGTGATTGGAATGCAAAAGTTCGAAACAAAGAAGGTTCAGTAGTTGGAAAATATGGCCTTGGTGACAGAAACAGTGCTGGAGATAACATGATAGAATTTTGTCAGACAAATGGTGTTTTCATTACAAATACACTTTTCAATAACACAAACAGTGACTGTACATATGGACTTCACCAGATGGAACATATAGAAATGAAATTGACTGCATTTATGTAAAGAGATGATGGAAATGCTTAATATCAGACATCAGAATGAGACCAGATGCTGATTGTGGATCAGACCATTAACAGCACACAAGTAGATTCAAACTGAAACTAAAGAAAATTAGAACAAATATACGAGGTGTTAGAACAATTAGAAAATTAGAACAAATATACTTAAGGTATGACCTTAAGTATATCCAAGTTGAGTTCAGAGACCACTTCAAGAACAGGTTTAATGCATTAGACATGAATAACAGAAGACCATATGAGTTGTGGCATGACATCAAGGACATCGTTCATGAGGAAAACAAAAGGTTATTAAAAAGACAAGAATGAAAGAAAAGCCCAAATTACATGTCAAAAGGGACCCTGAAACTTGTCCTAGAATGTCAAGCAGCTAAAGTAAAAAGAAGACATGATGAAGTTAAGGAGCTAAATAGAAGATTTCAAAGGGCAATTTGAAAAGACAAAATCAAATATCTTAATGACATGTGCAAAGACCTGGAGACAGAAAACCAAAAGGGAATAACATGCTCAGTTTTTATCAAGCTTAAGGAATTGAAGAAAAAATTCAAACCTTGACTAGCAATAGTGAAAGATTCTACAGAGAAAATATTAAATGATACAGGAAACATCAAAATGAGATGGAAGGAATACACAGAGTCATTATACAAAAAAATAAAAATAAAAAAATAAAAAATAAATAAACTTGGTAGATGACCAAAAATTGCAAGAGGTGGCAGGAACCAATGGTACTGAAGGATGAACGGAAGCTACCTTGAAGGAATTGACAAATACAAGGCCACAGGAATTGATGGAATACCAGTAGAGTTGTTTCAACAGAGATGCAGCAGTGGAGGTGCTATTGTGTTTATGCCAAGAGATTTGGAAAACAGCTTTCAGAACCCTATGATGTGACTGAAAATACCATGGCATGAGTCAAACACATCTTTGTTTTAATATGACATCTTTACTTTTCAATACTTTAAAGAGGTCTTTAGCCACAGCTTTTCCCAATGCAACGTGTCATTTGATTTCTTCACTGCTGCTTCCAAAGTTGTTGATTGTAGAACCAAGTAAAGCAAAATCTTGGACAACTTCTATCTTTTCTCTACTTATCATGAAGTTGCTGTGCATAGATAGGGTCACTATGAGTTGGACCTGACTTGATGGCACCTAACAACAACAAATGACAATGTGCCTTATAACGTTGAGTATTTATAATTTAATCATTCACCATAGTTTTGGATCACACCTCATATACACTCAAACATGGTAGCCATTTTGATTTGAGAGACTGAGACATTGTTTTAGGAATCAAAGGGAATAAGAGAGACCTTAGGCTTAAGGAAGATATATTCCATACTGGTACATTACTCAGTGGAATCTTTTACCAAGACTGAACTCCAAACAAAGGGGGCATAGATTTTTATAGGGTCTCTGAGGGAGGGGGGCTTACAAGAGTCAGAAATGGTGCAAAAACAAACAAATAACAGGGACAGTGGGGAAACAGACATACATGGTTACAAAAGGGGAGAGGGCGATCAATAGTCTACTACAGGTGTACATTCCTTTGAGTAGGGATCAGAGATGGTTCTTACATTTGGTATGCAGTCTTATCTGGTTGGGATAGCCCTATGACTCATTATAGGTGAACAGAGCCTGTAAATTTGTTTAAATGAGACCTAAATGATTTAGACAAACATCACCGATAACTGGTTAAGTAACTATTAGCTAAGTCTCAGGAAACAAGCACTACAAAAAAAAAAAATGGGGAGTCTAAACATAGGAAGAAAAGGGGTTTCCTTAGGGTCCTGCTTCAATATTGACTAGGAATGTCATGGCCCTATGCAATTATAGAATACATTTTTTTCAGTACTGGGGGTTAAACCTAGGGCCTCACATATGCTTTGCAAGTGCTGTACCATGGAGCTGCAACCCCAATACTTTTTTTTTTATTTTGGGACAGAGTCTTGCTAAGTTATACAGGTTGCTTCTGGCCTAAGCCCATGATCCTCCTGCCTCTATCTCCTGAGTTGCTAGGACTACAGGTGTTAGCTATCATGCTCGTCTCTTAGAACACATCTTCAGATGTAATTTCAAGTAGAAAAGTAAATCTCCACATGTATTTAACAGATATTTATTGAATGTATGTTGAGCAAGGCAATGTTTCAATTAGTATAGTGGATATAGCATAAAAATGATGCTAGGACTGGGGATGAGTGTCAGTCATAGTACATTTGTCTAGAAGTGTGAGGCTCTGGATTTGCTTCCTAGCACTGCAGGCAGAAAAATGAAAAGAAAGACTTGATGTTTCCATGAACTTCTATAGGTAAAGAACAAGCAAATAAAGAAATGAGATACATGCGTATATCTAAATTAGGTTAGATGGTGAGGAAGGCTAAAGAGGAAACAAGAGAAAAGGATAGACAACATTGGGGGAAACTGAAATTTCAGTATGGCCAGGGAAATCTTTTTTTTTTTTTTTTGTCAGGGAAATCTTTAAGAATGTAATATTTAAGCAAAGATTGAAAAGCGATAATGAAGAAAGAGAGCCGTTAAAATGTTGGAGTGAACAATTCCTGTACAACTCTAAGTGACAATAAAGCTAGTAATATGTTCAGTAGAGAGCTTCTATGGCTGGAATAAGATAGATTTGAGATCAGAGAGACAGGTGGGGCCAGATTGTGTGGCACCTTGAGATTCTGAGAACTTTGGCTTTTATTTGGAAGGGATTGGTAGATATGGAAGGAGTTTGAACAGAGAAGTGACTTGATCTGAGTTAAATTATAAAAGGGTCACTCAAACCTGTTATGTTGAATACAGCACAGAGAGGGAAATGAGGAGCAGTAACACCAGTTAGGTAGCTCATGTAATGACTTGGAAGAGAAAAGATGATAGCTTAAACTGAAGTGGTAGTGGCTGAATTCTGGATATAGTTCAAAGATAGCTTAGACTGGATTTGCTAATGTAGCAGATGTAGAGTATAAGAGAAAGGATGACTAAGGACCTTTATTGAAGCAATTGGAAGGATAGAATGGCTATCTTATACTGAGATGGGGAAACCTTTAGGGAGAGCAAGTTCTGAGAGAAAAATCAGGACTCATTTTTGGGCATGTTAAGTTTAAGATGTCTTTTAGATAGCAAAGTGGAGACAGCTCAAGGAGGGATCTAGGCTGAAGATGTACCTTTCGGAATTATGAGGGCATGTTGTTGTTGTTGTTAGGTGCCGTCGAGTTGGTATCTGACTCATAGCGACCCTCTGTACAACAGGGGAAACACTATTGTCAGTGCTTCTCTGCTGTTCATAGGGTTTTCAATGGCATATTGATTTTTGGGAGGGGGTTGCCAGGTCCTTCTCCCAAGCCTACAGCACCTGGTGCTCTTGGCGGTCTCCCATCCAGGTACTAACCAGGCCTGACCCTGCTTAGCTTCCGAGATCTGAGGGGATCGGATTCCACGGGGCTATGGCTGCAGTATGAGGGCATAGATGGCATTTAAACACGTCTTGGTGTATTTTGTGCTGCTATGACAGAACGCTAGAGATTGGGTGACATATAATCACAGAAACTTATTGGCTCATGATTCTGGAGGCTGGGGAGTACAAATCCTGCAGGGTCTCTTATTATTTTTGTTCCTTTTCCCTGCCTTTAAAAAGAAATAATAAATTATTTAAAATTTTCATTTGCTCTGTTGGCTTTTACTATATACCTAGAATTATTTTTTTCAGCTTGAAAAAACTTCCTTTAGTAATTTTTAAGGTGAGGACCCACTACTGAGGAATTCCTTCTGTTTTGGTTTCTCTGAAAAATATCTTTATTTCACCTTAATTTCTGTAGGATACAGGATGGTAGATTGAATTTTTTTTCTTTAGGTACTTAGAAAATGTTCTAGCTTTCAGTTGTTTCTGATGAGAAATTTCTGTTACTCTCATATTATTGTTGATTCTCTCAATAATGTCTGAGTGTATATATCCCTGGAAAAGATCCTCAGGGATGAAAGCAGTCTCCAATCTCTATTCACCTAGAAAGACATCACTTGCCTCTGAAATTTTGATTACGGTGTCTGGTACCCTGAGACGGCTTTAAAGAAAAGCACATTATATAGTTTACCTTGTGTTTTCTTCTTAAATTAGGATAAAATTCTTTTTTCTCCAGGTTTTCTACACTGTAACTAGAAATGGAATTTTAGAATTTATTTTGATATATTTAATAATAAAACATTTAAGAAGATGGAAAAAATCCTTAATGAGAAGTACTTTGACAATAATTATGCCCAGGATAATATTTGCAACATTTAATCATCATTTAGTAGAGGACCCATTAAAACAGACATCAGCCAGTATAGCCACTAGTTAGAGGATTGGCATATTTAAAAATAGCACTATTATGACAAAGGACATGAGTATTAAAGATAGATTGAATATGAAAGTCTGATAAACTAGTGAATGAAATGAACATAAACTTTGCATTTCAAATGAACATTTAACCAATGCAACTCATTCCGAATGGCATTAGGGATACCAGGTTCAAAGTAACAGTTGATTTTTTTTTTTTCTATATTCATTTATCTGGCATTTGAGAGATGTTTTACTATGCATCTGTATTGCCCATATTTCTTATTTTTTGACTAGTTATACTCTAAACCAATTTGAGGATCTTTCTTGTTTTACCTGCTGAAGTTCTGCTCTTGAAAATTCTTGAATTTGAAACTGTAAAATGAGTGCCCTTGCGGGGGAAATAGGAGCTAAGCTTCCCTTACGGATCTCATCACCGTGCAGGGCAGGGGCTGTGAGCCTCTCCTGCTGGCAGCCCAGTGTTATAAACCAGGCTCTTCAGGGCAGTGAGCCTCGCCTATGGAGAGTGAATCCTGGTCTTTAACATAGGGCTCTTCCTGTCATTTTGTTGTGCTGATGAGACGTGATCTAAGCTATTGTTTTCTAATCTAAGGAAAGAAAAGGCAAGGGGGAAATGACAGTGAAGCATTTCATTTCTTTTTGGAAGGAAAGTAAGAAGTAAAGCCTCAGTAAATGAATGAATAAATAACATGATTATATTTGGGGATTGATTTTAGAGTCCTTGCCAATCTGGCCATACCTAGAATCCATATGGCACATTGGATTTTAGTGTTTTTACCCTAAGTTTCAAAATATTCAAGACAATGTAATGCCTTTTAAAAAATGTTTTATATTCATGGCAGTACATATTGTAAGACACAACTTTCATCCTAACCTCACACTTCAGATTGCATTTCTGAATCCATGCTTTGAAAAACCATACTATAGCTTCAAAAGTAGACAAAGAAATAAGAGCAACAACTGCCTACTATAATTATAACAAAATTGTTTACTAACAAAATGTCACACTGTATGAGAAACATTAAGTGGTTCTAGAAAATGTTCAATGCAAATGCAAGCCTCTTGGACATACTGTGATAAAAGGACATATAAGACAAGAAAACATTTTGTACTGTTGGGAACTAGTAGAAATTAATAGCAAAAATGATACTTTTCAGATGAAAATGATACTTTTTTTGGAAATGTCTTAACATTTAGATAAAAGGGGCTGTGGAAGTCCAATTTGGCAAATAAGTAGATTTTAAGTCTCTAAAAGGAGATAGAAGAAAAAAACACTTTTCAAGCCAAAGGTTCTAATACTGTGTGCGTGACACAAAATCATGAAATTATCCCTAATTCTAAATAATTCCTAAAGAATTTTAAAGAATTTCTGGCATAATTCTTAAACCATTCATTTTCTGCTCTACCCAGTGTTTCACTTTGTTTGTACTTTCCAGTATTCTTTCAGATTTTCTGCTAATATGCTGGAGGAACACAGAGTTTGTTACTAGTTGAACTTAGATATTTAATTGTAAACCTAAGAAAAATTCTCCTCTCCAAGAAGGAGGGGATTAAAACCATTTTGGAAACTGGCAATGGACAAGGGTAGTCTTTCCTGTCCAAAAATGCCCAACTGAGTCGTTCTGAACTGATATCTTCTATTTTCTCCAAGTCCACCTTCTATCTTTCTTTTTCCTATGCTCTGCCCTAGAAGGCTGACTTGCTCATGCTTTATTATAGGGCCGCTAGGCCCTTTCTATTTGGTTAGGTTTGGCTAATAGGGCTCTGGTAAAAGATCAAAGAAAGAGAGGAAAGTGCTTGCTGATTGAGCATTTATTTGCCTTGTTGTTGTTGTTGTTGTTGTTGTTGTTGTTGTTGTTGTTGTATTCTGGTAGGGTTGACTCAGTGCTCCTTAACAGAAATATCTACTCCTCTCAAGGGATCTTTCTCTACTTGACTTTCTTCAGATTCTAGTAATCACTGCCACATTCTTAGTTTGGAGCCTGGGCTGAAACCTCTCTACTATGGATGACCCTGCTGGTATCTGCAATAGCAGTGGCATAGCTTGCAATATCACAGCAATATGCAAGCCCCCACAGTATGGCAAACTGACAGATGTGGGATGGATTAGTTTAAGCCATTTTAAATAGTTTCATTTACCAAATATGAACACCCAAAAGATTTTATTACCCACATATAATGATAGAAATGAGTCTCTCTACTTAAGCTTTTCCTCTTTTTCTTTTCCCAATAAGTAACTTAATTCATTCAATATTGATTTAATAATGCATATGCTGGGCTCCAAAAGAATACAGAAGAGAGATCCCTTCATAGGAAAATCTGTATGTTCTCTGAGAAGATGTCATTCAAGTGGGTATGCAAGGCAGGTGTTTTTCTCTTTCTTTCTTCCTTCCTTCCTTTCTTTCTTTCCTTTCCCTCCCTCCCTTCCTTCCTCCTTCCCTCCCTCCCTCGCTCTTTCTTTCTCTTTCTTTCTTTCTTTCTTTCTTTCTTTCTCGTTCTCTTTCTCTCTCTCTTTCTTTCTTTCTCTTTCTCTTTCTCTCTTTCTTTCTTTTCTTTTCCCTCCCTCCCTCCTTCCCTCCCTCCCTCTCTTTCTCTCTCTTCCCCTCTCTCTCTTTCTTTCTTTTCTTTTCCTTTCTTTTCTTTTCTTTCTTTTTTTCTTTCTTTCTTTCATTCATTCTTTCTTTCTTTCTTATTTCTTTCTGATTTTGAGATAGGGTCTGCTATGGAGCCCAGGCTGGTCTCTAACCCAGGATCTTCTTACCTCAGCCTCCCACATGCTGGAATTACAGGCATGCACCACTGTACCTGTCACAAGGCAGGTTTCAATAAGGACCAATATTAGAAATTGGAAAGTTCTTGCTGTAGAAACTCACAAAAATAGTCTCTTGTGGGTCTGAAGGTTCTGCTGAACTGAATAGGCAAATGAATTCTACCCTGGAAATAATTTTGCTTTGGGGGAGTTGGCCACTCTAGTTTTAGAAACCAGGGACTATTCAAACAGAATGTTGCCACTATGGCTCTGTAGAGCTCAGACCTCTCACTCCTAAGGTCTGCAGAGCGGAAAAATGGCTGACAAAACTATCTTGCCTCTGTCGGAACCATTTGCTATGGAATGGGGGCCAGTTTCCTATTGCCTTGGGTTCTTCACAGTAGCTGTTATTTCCAAGAAGGAGCATCCAGGTCCCCAGTGGCAGACCCAAGGGACATGATGAGGCTCCCTATGCAGTAGAAAGTCAGATACTTGAGGGAGAGGTTAAGACAAACATTTAAACACCAGGGAATAAAACTAAGTCTCCATTGTGATCTGGCAATTGAAAATGTAAATTAAAATCTTCCCTTGTGTCTGACTCTGGAATATACTACAAGACATTCTTCTTCTGCAAGAAGGCTGCAAGATAACTTTTCATTGTTATTTCCCACTTTAGGGAAAGGAATCTGCAACATCTCTGATAATGTCATTTCCCCTTGTCCTTCCTCTGCAATTGTAGTCTGCTCTTGAAGACTGGAGAAATGTACAATCCATATAAAATTTTGTGTTGTTATATATAAATCCAAATGCAAATGTGTTTATTCTATAAAAAGCGTATCTCTGGAATCCTTTGTATAATTAACATTCTAGGGTTTGACCAAAATGTTCTTTTTATAATTGCATGTTTTATTGTTAACCATTTACCAAAATATAGTTTTTAACAGTGAGGACATAAAAAGGTATGCTTTGGTTCTGGAGATAGTAACCTACTTGGAAAATAAAGCTCAACTTCTCTAAGTCTTAATTTGTATCTGAAAGTATCTTAATATGATTTCTTGGTGATTTCAAGAAAATTATAGTTCCTATGGTGATGCAAAGATTGTCATCAAAGAAATAAAATTAAGATTTCATAAGAAATATACTTAGATCACTTTTCTTCCTTTCCTTCCTTCTTTCTTTCTTTGCTTCTTTCCCTTCCCTTTCCTCCTCTCTCTCTCTCTCTCTCTCTCTCTCTCTCTCTCTCTCTTTCTTTCCTTCTTTCTTTCTTTTTTCTTCTTTTTTATATTGTGCTACTGGGAGGCTAAAACCAGGACCTCTTGCATACTTTGCAAGTGCTCTATCAGTGGACTACACCCCGGACCATTTTTTATTTTGAAAAAGGGTCTTGCTAAGTTATACAGGCTGCCTCTGGCCTGAAACTTGGGATCCTCCTGCCTCCACGTCTCAACTTGCTGGGATTACCTGCATCCACCACTGCACCCAGCAGAATTTGACTTTCCAAACTCTCTTATTAGGCCTATTGCATAAGCTATTTGAAACTGTCATAGGTCTTCAGGGAGAGTAATGAATGAAACCTGACTGGTTTTCTACCTTCCCTTCATTTGAGACCCTATGATTTCACTTCATATCATTGTTGAAGTAGAAGCCTATGAATTTAATAGTTATGTCCTTCTACATGCCTGCAGTCAGAGCCCTGTGGTGTCCAAGCCCATCAGATCTGGGAAGCTAAGCAGGGTTGGGCCCAGTTAGTACTTACATGGGAGTTCCACCTGGGAGCACCAGATACTGTAGGCTTGGGAGGAGAACATGGCAACCCACTCCCAAAAATCAATCCGCCATTGAAAACCCTATGAATAGTAGAGAAGCACTGACAATAGTGTTTCACCTGTTGTACGTAGAGTCATTATGAATTGGCTACTGAACTTGACGGCACCTAAAAACAACAACACATATACTATATTCATACTTAAATTTGTAAACATTTTAGGGGTAAATTTTGCTTCAGTAATAGCTTGTTTTTGTTGTTGTTAGGTGCCCTTAAGTTAGGTCTGACTCACAGTGACCCTCATAGGGTTTTCAATGGCTGATTGTTTTGGGATTGCATTGCCACATCCTTCTCCCCTTTTTGCAGTGTTGGGGATTGAACCTGAGTCCTCAGAGAGTAAGGAGCAGCACTCTACCAACTGGGCTAAATCCCAGCCCCCTTGTTCTTGTTGTATTTGTTGCTGTTAGGTGGTTGAGTGGGGTCTAACTCATAGTGACCTATGTATAACAGATGAAAAACTCCTACCACTGTGCCATGCCTGGCACTGTTGTCGGTCCTTCTCTGCTATTCATAGGGTTTTCAATGGCAGGTTGTTTCTGGAGTAAGTTGCCAAGTCTTTCTCACTAGCCTGCAGCACCTGGTATTCCCAGGGGGTCTTCCATTCAAAGACTAACCAGGCCAACCTTGCTTAGCTTCTGAGATCAGACAGGATCAGATGCCAGGGTGCTATGGCTGCAGATTTGTTGTTGTTAGGTACTGTCAAGTTGGTCCAACTCATAGTGACCCTATGTAAAACAGAATGAAACACTACTTAACACTGCCATACCCAGCAATATTTTAGTACCTCTCTGCTATTCAAAGAGTTTTCAATGGCTGGTTGTTTTTTATGGGGAGTGAACAGCCTGGTCCTTCTCCCAAACCTATAGTACCTGGTACTCCCAGGTGACCTCCCATCTAAATACTAACCAGGCCTGACTTTTAGCTTCTGAGATCTGATAGGATCAGATGCCAGGATGATGTGGCTTCAGGCTCATTAATAGCTTACACTTACTAACTGTTTGATTTCTGTCAAGTTTCATGGTAAAGATTTTATATTCAACAACTCATTGTCTCTTCAAAACAATCTTAGGTAGTAGATACTATTACTACCTACTTTACAGTACAGAGAATTTAATTAGCTTGCCTAATTTTTGTGATAGTAAATAGTGTCCCTGAGATTTGAAGCCAGATAATCTGACTTCAGAATCAGTGCTTCACAGTTGCACTGTACTGCTCCTGTATAGAGACTTTAAACTGATGTGCCACAGTGGAATGAGTAGGTAGTTTGGAAGGTCATGGACAACCTTAAATGTACAGGATATGCTCAATACTTTCACCTTTCTTTCTCTATGTCATCATTTTGGAGCTTTCTTTTACCATTTGAAGTGAAATTATCAAACACTGAAAACCTACTGTGAATATGTATGTGAACATGTATTTGTGTGCATGTGTATAATTTAAGAGATTTAAGAGGGGAGAATAAATTTTCTTGATTTTTCAGAATGCTGGCAGTGGGTGATTAGATTTCAGTAAGATGATGTAAGAAACTACAAAAGATGATGGTCAATACAGTGGAAGAATGAAGACAGTATCATAATGAATGGATAATTTCCATATGAGGACACTTTGACAATGAAGTCCTGTGTTTGATTCCCAGCACCCCCAAAATGGGAGAAGAATATGGCAATCCACTCCAGAGGCAATCTGGAAACAGTCAGGCATTGAAAACCCCATGAGGGTCACTAGGAGTTGGACACAACTCCATGGCACCTAACAACAAAAACAACATGTATGGTTTGTGGCAATACCAAATCCACAAAAGACTTTGGAGATAATTACTGTTTTTCAGATACTACTTGTTCTAGAATTGGATGGCACAGTGATGCAACCTTTAGCCAGTCCTTGAAAAGATAAGATGATGGTTGGGCCTTGGCCAGGTCAGCTATTTGTCTGATAACACAGTGGCAAGTAGAATCCCAAAGTGTGAGACCATGGCAAAGCAATAATTGCCATTTGTATTGGTGGATAGACGCTGTGTGCTGATGTTGACTCTCCTTCAGCCTCTTGCTGTCAAAAGAGCAGCCCATTAACAATGGTCTGTTTATTTTGCCTTATGTAAATTATATTTCTAATAGTTGCAGGAGTATATACTGACCTTGACAAATATCAGTAGCAACTTCCATCCCTGAGATTCTGACTCTAAATTATCTCAACAGTGAACTCTACCAAAAATGCAATTCATTTTTTTGGGAATCACCTACACTGTGTAGAATAGTGCAAAGCACATTGATGCCTAATAAGTATAATATGAGTAGTCAAAGAGAATTAAAACTGAGAGTTTTAGTTCATGAGCAGAGGAATTATTCCTTATGGGGTCAGTGCTAGCCAAGGGGAAGGAAATAAGAGAAAAGGAGTAAACCAGATAGAAAACCATTTTCTCTTTCCTTCCTGGGGACTACTGTTTCTATCAGATTCTGTCTAGAGGCATATCCAGGTAGCTGAGCAAAAGCCATGCCAGTAGCAGGCTGTTTGTTCAGGGTTTATTATGAAGCAGGTGCAGCTCAGGAATGCATTACAACACACAGCTTCCCATGTCTCCAGCTTTACCTACAGTCTTCCTTATTTTTGCTTCCCTGGAATTTTATGCCCCAAACAACCTCAGAACTTCATCCTCTCTTAGGCTATTTTTCTAGAGAAACTTGGCCACTATGATATAATAATGACTGTCCATATGCCTACTCCTTCTGGGAGACTGTGAGCCCCTCGAGAGCAGGAAGCATGTCAGATTTTTGTCATACTACACTAGTACCTGACACAAAACAGACCAAAAGCCCAAGTCCCTATAACAGACTTTTATATGAAAATTGGGGGAATCATGGAATAACAATGTTCTTTGTAAAGTGTCCATCAAATATGATTATCACACAGTCTTTAATCTTATTGGCTGATATTTTTAAAAAAATATATTTCTGTGCCGGGTGCAGCAGTGCATGCCTGTAATCCCAGCAATTTGGGAGGCAGAGGCAGGAGGATCACAAGTTCAGGACAAGAGGTAGTCTGCATAATTTAGCAAGACCCTGTCTCAAAAAGTAAAAAAACAGGCTGGGTGTGTAGCTCAGTGGTCCAGTACTTGCAAAGCATGTAAGTGCAAGGCCCTGGGTTCAACCTCCAGTACCACAGGAAAAAAAATAATTTCTTATGCATTATATATAATGTGTTATTCAAATTGTGGAGAAAGCAAGGAAAAGAAAGTTTTAACTAAGGAGATAATGATAAGCCCCAGGGGTATTTTTGCCATTTTATTATCACCAACAGTAAGATAATTTTTATTAAAAATGAACCTGGATAATCTGTACAATGTATTTAAATATCTTAGGATTTGACTGTCTTTGAAAGGTAAAGGATAAATAAATATTAAGTAATAAGGATCTAAGGCTGGGATTTGGCTCAGTTGGTAAAGCGCTGCGCTGCAGTCTTTTGAGGTCCCGAATTCAATTCCCAGCACCACAAAAATGGGAGAAAGACCTGGCAATCCACTCCCAAGGCAATCCCGAAACAGTCAGCCATTGATAACTCTATGAGGGTCGCTATGAGTCGGATACCGACTCAACGGCACCTAACAACAACAACAATAAGAATCTAAGAATTTTGATAGGAAATAAAGGCAGCAAGCCCATTGCTTCCATAAAAGAAGCATAAATAAGGCCACATTGGGAATTAAGCAAATCTCAGCACCTTCTGTTGAATTTGCAATAAAGCAAAATGCTAGGCATTCATATCATTTAACTCAGTCCAGAGCCTAGCTCAAATACAGTACTTTAAGTATTTCCAAAATTGCATTAGTGGTGGTGAAAGAAATCCAGCAATTATAAATAAGAGGGGGTGGGAAGATTATAAACCAGGATAATTTGCAGTTGAGAATATATCTTGCTCATGAATGCTTAGTGTCTGAGGCTGTAAGAGCTAGTGGGAGACCCATGTGCTACATTCAAGTTTGGGCACAGATTAAACAATGTGCATGTTATAGGAATTTATACCTTGATCCAAATATTAAGCCTAATCTTTTATGTTTAACTCCTACTTTTATTTCCAAGTATTTGTTTATGTGTATTGAAGGAGGGTTCCTGACTATTAGACAATAGCAATATAGTGCTTGAAAAAAAAATAGCATATAGAGAATGTGTATGGAAAATCTTCTAAATTTCAGCATCCTGAGTTTAAGCATTTTAGCAACTTTGACCTTTTAAATAAAATGAATGCCAGAGGATCCAGACGAGAACCAGGAGGCAAAAATGTCATCAATTTGTGTTGAGGTAGAAGCTTTGCATGTGTTATCTCACTGATTTTTGATAACAATCTATTTTCTGCAGTAGGTACAGTTATTCTCATGCATAGCTTGAGGCTCCTGCAGTTTTACTGAACCAAATCTCCTGTCCCATTGGCTGTGTCTCACTGCCTAGTAATCACTGCTGTTGACAGAGTTGGAAGTTCTTATTGTTTCCTATTGGGTGCCCTATTCTTACCCAGGAGACTTTAGTGACTTTGCTAGCCTTTCATTTTGAATGCTTAGATCTTGGTTTTAGTGTAAAAACTGGGATGGCTTGGAGCACTGGCAGAAAACATAGAGACATAGGAATTGGATCCTCTATTAGAGTTCTCTGCCTGCAGCCCTAGCCCTGTGGTATCCTATCTCATCAGATCTCCGAAGCTAAGCAGGGTCAGGCCTGGTTAGTACTTGGATGGGAGACCACCTGGGAACACCAGGTGCTGTAGGCTTGGGAGACGGACCCGGCAACCCCCTCCCAAAAATCAATCTGCCATTGAAAACCCTATGAACAGCAGAGAAGCACTGACAACAGTGTTTCACCTGCTGTACACAGGGTCGCTAGGATGACATCTAACAACAACAACATTAGAGTTCTCCAGAGGAACAGGTAAAAAAATGAATTATCACACATAATGTAACCTATGCTATCACTGAGGGCTAGATGTTGGCCATCTATGTCTTCAGTGTGATCCTGAGTTTAGTAATAAACCCAGTTCCAGCCTAAGATGATGATTATACTAGAAGTTATTCCTTCAATTTCTGGCTCTTGTTTTTCTTTTAGTTCTAGGTTAGAAATGAATATTCATTTGATTTTAATTTTTGATACAATATGTTGAAAGATATTTTATTTCCTGAATGCTTGTCTTGTAAATGTATAGTCATAGAAATATTCCCTACTCATTTGGAATATCCATTCACCACTGATAAGTAGAATGCTTTGTTTATGAGGATGGGAGATGTCTCACATATTGAAAAAGGTCTGTGTCTTATAGTATTTCACAAGCAAGCACTGAGATGGTATTATTACAAATACACATGTGGAAATGTCTTTAACATTGAATAAAAAAATCAAGATAATCTTTTTCATCTTTCATTTTAACATACTTTTTACTCTTCTTATTTATTTGTGTAGTAACTGCAAATGTAATCATGCAGAAATTTCACTTCTTCAGTTTCCTGAGCTCATAGGTCACATTTAAAAAAAAACTGGAATCTTTACCTGGCTCAGTAACCAAGGCAACAAATCCCTAGTTAATGACTCACTAGAATTCACTGTGGAGGTGGCTTATTAGTTTTTTCCCCCAAGAACTGGGATAAAAAATATGCTAGCAATATTTTTAATCTATTTCTCCTTTCTCTCTTGCTTGCAATCCAGACAGCTAAAATAAATTTAATTAAAATCAATAGACAATAATATCCAGGAATTTAAAATACTATTTTGGGACTTACTCTACATGTAAATAAGAAATATTACCAAGCTTGAGAACATTCTATGTTCTGACTATATTACTTTCAGTTTGAATATAAATAAAAAATAAAAATAATTTCAAAATGGTGGATTTAGATTTAAGCATTATTCTAGTCCTTTGAAGAACTGTTTGAAGAAGGCATTCTTTAAAAAGTATTAAGTATGCCTTAAGTGAAAGAACATCAAACAAGTAAAACTTTGGCAGAAACCTGACAGGATAAAAAACTTCAACTTCATGAACAGGAGTAAATGTGGGAAGAAATTGTTGAGAGGTTTAAAATTTTTTTAAAAAAAAGGAAAATAAAAGAAAGTAGGAAAAAATCCCCCCAAACAAAAATACCACCCCAAAACAAATCCAAAACAGAAATACTTGGCATTGCTTAAAAGTATTCTAAGCTGGGCACTTGGGCTGGGATTTAGCTCAGTGGGTAGAGCGCTGCGCTGCAGTCTCTGAGGTCCCGAGTTCAATTCCCAGCACCGCAAAAATGGGAGAAGGGCCTGGCAATCCACTCCCAAGGCAATCCCGAAATAGTCAGCCATTGAAAACCCTATGAGGGTCGCTATGAGTCAGATACCGACTCGACGGCACCTAACAACAACAACAACAAGCTGGGCACTGTGGCTTCTTGTTGTTAGGTGCCCTCAAGTCTTGTCTGACCCATAGTGACCCTCATAGGGTTTTCAATGGCTGATTGTCTCAGGATTGTTTCGGGAGAGGACTGCCATATCCTTCTCCCATTTTTGCAGTTCTCAGAATTGAGCCCATGGCAAAAGAGACACCAGAGTGGTACTCTACTAACTGACATGGCAATGCCTCTAATCCCAGTGACTACAGAGGCTAAGGCAGGTAGATCTCGAGTTCTAGGCCAGAGGCAGCTTGCACAATTTAGCAAGATCCTGTCTCAAAATGAGCTGGGGGTGCAGCTCAGTGGTAGAGCACTTGGTTAGCATGCATGAGGCTTTGGGCTTTACAACCCCCAACACAGCAAAAAGAGAAGAAAAAAGAAATTCCATGGTGCACAAAGATGCAGTTTTAAGTTTGGATAAATCTAAATATGTTATATATATCTGAGAAAAAAATTCTAACAATATTTAAAGGAAAATAAGATGAGAAGGAAATAATAAAATGATATTTGACATATTTCTCAAGTGTTTACAAGAGAGAGAAAGTAGCATTGGTGAACATGGTTACTTGGTGTAAAAGTGATAAAAGGAGTGGATCTTCTTAAGAAACATATCAAGGAATAGGGAAATGTTAAAAATGGAATTGTCACACATT
>VMDO01022352.1:0-32131 GCA_007922755.1 Pedetes capensis | reverse complement strand
GACATCATGTTTGGAAGAGTGGCAGGTCAACACAAAAGAGGAAAACCCTCCACCAGATGGATTGACACAGTGTCTGCAACAATGGGCTTAAACATAAATAAGATGGTTTGCCTGGCACAGAATCGGCAAGTGTTTCGATCTGCTGTACATAGGGTCGCTATGAGTCGGACTCGACTCGACGGCACCTAACAACAACAACTAGATCAAGACAAACTAGGGAGAAGGACCTGGCAGACTACTCTTGAAATAATTTGCCACTGAAAACCCTATGAGTAGCAATGAAGCACTGGTAGATATAGTGCTGGAAAATGAGTTATAAAGAATAACTAGTAAGTTTCTATTAGACTACAAGGTTATTTACTCATGGATCGATCCAAATAAAATTGAGGAGTATTTATTACATATTCAACCTTATGCTGTTTCTAGGACAAAGCATCATAAGAGTTGGTCCTTACATTCAGAAAGCTTAATGTCCAATAGAAAAAGCCACAGGTAATCAACATCTGCAGAAGAGCGAGTGCTGTGACAGATATGAGAAGACAGTAACAGGTGCCTAGCCAGGTAGAAAGTGTTTTGCAGAGAATATCTGAATTTATTATGTGCCTAGGTTAGGTGAGTATAGGTGGGTATAAGGTCAGGTGGCTTAGATTAGGTATAGGGCATAGGGGGAGGCAGGCACCCCCAAAAAAGCCTTCTGATAAGTAAAATTTACATTTCTTAAAGTTGAAATATCACTAGTTGTCCACAGAAGGGTCAGAATGGAAGCAAGAGATCTAAGAGATGTTAGGTGGATAAAATAAACTGGACATGGTACTGAACTATATGAGGAGGTAACTGAGAAGCAGGGTTATGTCTGCATTCCAGTTCAAGGGTGGGAAGCTGGTAGTACCCTTATTATGATGGAGAAAACAAGAGGTATGAATGTGGGGAAAGGAGCAGGTATAAAAGTGGAAATAAAAAGCCTAGTTGAGGGCATGTGGTCAGTCTTAAGTTTGTTTGCTCTGAGGCTGATCCAAATAATGAAGTACAGTAGCTATACATGTGTTTGACGCTCAATAGATAGTTCTAGATTGACGATAGCTGGAAATGACTGGCATATCAGAAAGAATTAGGTTTCTAGAGTAGACAATTGTATATATAGTGAAAAAGAGAAAGTAATTAATAGAGTAATGCTTAAGAAGTAAGCAGAGGAAAGAGAAGACTAGGAAGAGTGGGCAAAGAGAAAGAGTAGGCAGTCAATGGTATTAAATGCTATAGAAAGTTAAATCAGGACCAAATAATGTTCTTTTGCTCATCACAATATGGAAGATGCCCTAGACTCTAGGGTCATAATTCAGACCCAAGGGAACAGAGTATTTAGGTAAGAACGTGAGTACCTGATTGTTTAAAGCCCCCCCCCCTTTTTTTTCAAAGCTAAATTTAGGACTCCTTGAACTATGCCATGAATTCTTGGTTAGTTCCATTCACTTTCATATGTGTGAAACACAATACCTTCTTCCCAAGCATTAGTCTTGGTATTTCTGAATTTAGAAACTAAGGTTGATGGCTCCTATATAGGGAAATGTTGCCAGACTCTGGGCTCCTCTCCTTAGTACCTTACCTATGTGTTGTCACCAGTCAAGAAAGGTTGAAAACAACGAATTGAAGGTACAGGGAGAGGTCACTATAGACTGTATTCTTCTGAAGAACAAAGAATTTACACAGATAGAGGAGAGGAACTGCCTGAGCTCCAGAATATAGTGTTTATAAAAGGAGGCAGGCTGGTGGCACACACCTATAAGAAGTTAGGGCAGGAGGAACCTGAGTTCAAGGCCAGCCTGAGCTGCATAGTGAGACCTTCTCAAAAAAAAAAAAAAAAAAAGGAAAAAAAGGGGGCAGGGGGGCTAGGCTACAAATGTCCTGGGTTTGACAAGGTTTATAACGTCAGTAAAGTTGTAAATTCAAGCGGATCCAGAAAAAGCTAGAAAGGCCAGTTTGTGAAAGGCTTTCAAAAACAGACAAGGGGTTTAGATGTCAGGCCTCAAGGCTTAAGATATTTTTACGGCAATGTGATAAGGTAAAAATATTTACTTAGAAGTTTATTGCAGCCATAAGGTACAGAATGGATTTTAAAGGGAGGAATTGTTGTTTGGTGCTGACGAGTCAGTGTCTGACTCCCAGTGACACTACATGCAACAGGTGAAACACTATTGTCATGCTTCTCTGCTATTCATAGGGTTTTCAATGGTTGATTGATTTTTGGGAGTGGGTTGCCAGGTCCATCTCCCAAGCCAATAGCACCTGGTGTTCCCAGGCAGTCTCCCATCCAAGTACTAAATGGTCCAACCCCACTTAGCTTCTGAGATCTGACAGGATGGGATGCCACAGTGGGAATTAGAAAATAGGAAATCATATTTTAGATACAAAGTGCTATGTTCACAGACAGAGTAATATGAAGTAAGGTAACAGGATCTTGTGATGCAGGCTTTGAAGATGATTTTGGTTGTTTTGGTTTTGGCCAGCTAAAATCTATATGCATAAAGGTTGATTCTAATAATGAACCAATAGTAGAACTAACATGTAACTACATAAAAACATCTAATATCAGATAACAGAAAACAGGAACAAATGTGGAAAGGATATTTTAGTCAATTTCTTCATTTCACACAATGTTCTAATTAGAGTAGGTCAGGTCAAATAATCCATACCCAGTGGAGTGCCATCCATAAAACATCAATCACTACCTCTCTTCATACCCATTGAAATACATTTGGCCAGATGAAAGTGTCCAGGGAGATGAATAAATATGGAGATGCCACAAATTTTCATTCCCTCACTAGTCAAAAAATGACTGAATGTATAGCATATCCTTCCCCAAACCCATTTCAGTGATTTGGCAGCCTCAATAAAGATTATAATTAACATAATTTGGGTTGCCATCTTTGGTGTAGTGTGAAGAGAATAGGACTTGAAGTCAAATGGATATGAGCATAAATTTTGGATGTGGTATCTGTTATTTTGAGCAAGGTGTTGAAACTCAGTGTGTCCCAGTTTCCTCATTGGCAAAATGGGGAATGAATAGTGTATGCCTCCTAGAACTACTGGATTAAATGAGATAACTCATGCAATGTGCCATTCAAAGTACTGTGCCTAGTAAAAGCAATGAAGGAATCTATTTAGTACCCTACTTGCCTGCCTAACCCTCTCCAATTTAGATCTGGGTAAAACTTTAGTTAAGGCAGTGGATTAATTTCTTTGATATTCCCCTTTGCATTTTTATGAATGATATCCTACTTTGGATAACATAGATAACATAGGAAAATCTTTATGTGCTCTACTAGAATAATCTGATGCATTTTATAAGGTTGCAATTGAGGTGACAGAATCACACCAGGGTCCAATGAAGGATGACATCATAGTTTAAAGGTGAGTTAAGATTTGAGATGGATGGCACATCATGAAAAGCTTGGTACTCATAACTTTGATGCTTTGTTCTAAATATCCCAGAATTAAGAGTGAACACGTTGATCCAGGCGTGGTGGTGCACACCTGTAATTCCAGCAGCCTGGGAGGTGGAGGCAGGAGAATCACCAGAGGCAGTCTGAGTAACTTAGAAGCACCCAGTCTCAAAAAGTAAAAAAAAAAAAGAAAAACAAAAAAAGAGTGGACATGTTGGAAAAACAAAAAGAAGGTCTGAAGAGAGTTAAAAAGTAGATCCTAATTAAGATTGGCCATCAACTGACTGCTCCTGACAACTATATGGCGTGTATGACTATTATTATTTGAAATATGAAAAAGGGAAATAAATCCTAATTTGCATTAATATAGTGAAGAATTAAAAGTCAAGAGACTGGACTAACATAGGCTTGAAATATGTACATGGAAATCCAAATAATCTCACAAAATTAAAATATGATTACATGTAAAATAAAAATCAATTTTATGCTATTATACCAACACCAGGAAAAATAGTAGTGAATACAAAATGAGACTAAGAAATCACTACAGAAGCCTGTTAGGCACTGGCAATGATGAATATCAAACAGGCTCTACTCTACGTAGAGCATATCTACGTGGAACATATTAACTACAAACATCTATGACTTGTCCATTGGACTAACTTTCCACTGAACAACTTTGGAGAAATTTTAACCTAAAGAACAGGTACTCTTTCCTACCAGTGGGGTCTTGAACAATTTAATCCTTGGGCTAGGCAACTGTGGGGAACTCTAGAAAGGCGACATGTACCAGAACAAGTATACTATGGGTTACAAATTGAAATCTGAGACATATACATACAACATGGATGTTGTTGTTAGGTGCCATTGGGTTGGATCTGACTCATAGTAACTGTATTTATATTAGAATGAAACACTCCCCAATTCTGTGCCAGGCATATGATCTTTTCTTTGTTTAAGCCCGTTGTTGCAGTCACTGTATCAATCCATCTAGTTGAGGGTCTTCCTTTTTTCATTGACCTGCCACTCTGCCAAACATGATGTCCTTCTCCAGGGATTAGTCCTCTCTGATAACATGCCCGAAATATATAAGACATAGTCTAGCCATCCTTGCTTCCAAGGAGCACTGGTTGTGCTTTTTCTAAGACAGATATGTTGGTTCTTTTTGTAGTCCATGATATACTCAGGGGCTGGGATTTAGGTCAGTTGGTAGAGCACTGCACTGCAGTCTCTGAGGTCCAGAGTTCAATTCCCAGCACTGCAAAAATGGGAGAAGGACCTGGCAATCTACTCCCAAGGCAATCCTGAAACAGTCAGCCATTGAAAATCCTATGAGGGTCGATATGAGTCAGATACCAACTCAATGGCACCTAACAACAACATGATACATTCAATATTGTGTCCAGCACCATAATTTAAAAGCATCAATTCTTCTCCTCAGCTTTTACAACCATATGATGTGAGAGAAAATACCATGGCATGAGTGAGTCATCTCCAATGTGACATCTTTACTTTTCAACACTTTAAACAGGTCTTTTGCAACAGTTTTTCCCAATGCAATGAGTCTTGATTTCTTGACTGCTGCTTCTGTGGGTATTGACTATAGACCCAAGTAAGGCAAAATCTTGGACAACCCCAATCTTTTCTCCATTTATCACAAAGTTACACACTGATCTAGTTGTAAAGATTCTTGTATTTTTGATGTTGACATGAAATCCATATTGAAGGTTGTGTTCTTTGATCTTCATCAGTAAATGTTTCAAGTGCTCTTTAAGATCAGCAAGCAGAGTTGTGTCATCTGCATAACAGGTTGTTAATGAGTCTTCCTCCAGTCATGATGCTACATTCTTCTTCATAAAGTTCAGCTTCATAGACTATTTGCTCAGCATAGAGACTGAAGAGGTATGATGAAAGGATACAGCCCTAACACCTACCTTTCTTGACTTTAAACCACATAGTGTTTCCTTGTTCGGTTTGAACGACTGCCTCCTGGTCCATGTACAGATTCCTCATGAATACAATTTAGTGTTCTGGTATTCCCATTCTTCACAGAGTTATCTATAATTTGTTATGATCCGTACAGTTGTAGGGAGAAATTGGGAGAAAATTGGCAAAAACCCCAAAACTGGGAAAACGGCTTTTGAAGATCTGTTTTGTAAATTAGAAATCTAGGGAAAATGAAAGTAACTTGGTTGGACTTTGTTGTACAAAACCCTTCACAAATTCCCCAAACTGATTGGACAAGTGGACTCAAAGCTGATTGGCTCAGGTCATTCCATGGGTGAACTATATAAGGAGCTGAACTGCAGCAGCTTGCTCTCTCTCTCCCAGACCACCGACAAGGAAACAGCTCTCGCCTCTCTCTCCTCTCCTCTCTCTCTCTCCTGGACCTTCGGTAAGGAAAGATCTCTCTTGTGTGCCTGGACCACCGATGAGGAAGCAGCTTGCTCTCTTGCCCGAACCATTGAGGAAGCAAGAACTCTCTCCTTGTGACCACTGAGACCACCAACATGGGAGTATCTGCCCTTGATTCAGTATAAGAGCAGCTAGTACTTAAAGCTGTATGTTTTGGGTTTCTCCCCGCCCCTCTAAGGGCAGAGAGAGAGAAATAAAGAGCTGTGTTTGTCCCCACAAGGCAAAAGCACCCGAGGCTTTTCCTTTCTCCCATCTCAGCCTGTGTCCTGACGGCCACAGGAATCTGTGCCCCCTCACCCGAGGGTCCCGAGTGAATTGTGTTTAGTATCTGTGTGCGTGGCGGTGCCACCCGTCCGAATATCTGGGCTGGACAGGGAGGCACACGCCCCCCACACAATGCCCCACTCAATGCCTTTGCATAATCAATAAAACATAGATATCTTTCTAGTATTCTCTGCTTGCAGCTAATATTAATTTGACATCAGTAATGGTGTCCCTGGTTTCATGCCCTCTTCTGAATCTGGTTTGATTTTCTGGCAGTTCCCTACCTATATACTGCTGTAGTCTCTTTTGAATGATTTTTGGGAAAATTTTACTTGCATGTGATGTTAATAATATCAATTGATAATTTCCACATCCAGTTAGATCCTCTTTCTTGGGAATAGGCACAAATAGGGGTCTCTTCCAGGCAGCTTGGCAGGTAGCTGTTTTCCAAATCTCTTAGCATAAGCAAGTAAGCACCTTTAGTGCTCCATCTGTTTGTTGAAATATCTCTATTGGTATTCCATCAATTCCTGGGGCCTTGTATTTTGCCAAATCCTTCAAGGCAGCTTCCATTTCTTCCTTCAGTACCATTGGTTCCTGATCATATATAGCTTCTTGAAATGGTTGGTCATCCACTAATTCTTTTTGGTATATTGACTCTGCTTATTACTTCTTTTGATGTTTCCTGCATCATTTACTATTTTCCCTACAGAATCTTTTGCTATTGTCACTCGAGGCTTGAATTTTTTCTTCAGTTCCTTTTGGCTTGTCTATGATACTCAAATATTGTTGAAATTATCCTTAACATAGCTATTTTTTCAATGAAAAAGAAAAGGGCTTACAGACTCCTCCTCTCTTCTCCCTTCCTCTCATTAGTTTACTTATTACATAAGTCACACTAATTCAGTTTGGATTATGCATTGTTTGGATTTATGCAAAGTATTAAAAACTTTTTAATATAAAATCAATTTATTATAAAACATTTTAGAGATTAAGAGGCCATAAAAATTAGAAAAAAGAAAATAGGGTTTGTTGCTATTGTTGTTGTTTTGTTCATTTGAGACAAGAGTCTTTCCATGTAGCCCAGGCTGTCCTAAAACTTGCTATGTAACCCACATTGGACTGGAACACTCAATCCTCCTGCCTCTATGTCCCAAGGGCTGGGATTACAGGCATGCATCATCAAGCCTAGCTAAAAGAATAGTTTTAATTTGAACAGGAATTACTGATTCTTTCTACCAAAGAAAATAATCTCTTAGTGTTGGGAAAGGAAAGAGAAGGGGACAATTGTAATTTTTTATATTGAATAGTATTTAAACCTATGGAATATAATTGCAAATTAAGTCTATAGAAAGTGTTAGAAGATATTTTTGATACCTTTATATAAGGTCCCCAGAGTAGGGGTCCTATTTTATTTCTCTAGAACTAGCTTAATACCTGCCAGGAAGTATGTACCCAATAACTGTTTGTTCAAGTATGATCTGACTACTTAGCACTCATAATGACCCATTTTTCAAAGTAAGGAGTTATGTTTCAAGGGTATAAAGTACCTCATTCAAGGGCTCACACTACCTAGGGATTCTCATTCATGTCTGCCTGATCCTGGGTCGTATTATTCCAGAATAAGGAGTCCACAATTCCATACCTCTTCCAGAGTAGGAGACAGTATTATGTTCTTATACCAAAGACAGATTCTAGCAAAGGCTTATGCAAAATGAACATGCAAAATTAAGTTCTTGTTAATAATAACCACCTTATTGCTTTGGTACCCTATCAATTTAGGATTACCGCCAGATAGTGTCATTGCTCCTAATATCCTAAAAGGATAATTTGTTTTTGTGGGTAAAAAACTATACATGAACAAGGAAATTTAAAAAAATGAAATTCTCTATTAAAACTGTTTTAAGAAATTAGGGTTTGCCAGGTGCAGTGGCACACACCTGTAATCCCAGCGACTGGGGAGGCAGAGACAGGAGGAGCACATGTTTGAGACCAAAGGCAGTCTGCATAATTTAGCGAGACCCTGTCTCTAAAAAAGTAAAAAAATGGGCTGAGGGTGCAGCTCAGTGATACAGCACTTGCAAAGCATGCAAGTGCAAAGCCTTGGGTTCAACCCCAGTACTGCAAAAAAAAAAAGAAAAAGAAAAGAAAAGAAAAGAAATTAGGGTTTAATAAAGGTAATAATCTTGTCTGATCTCAGAAGCTAAGCAGGGTTGGGCCCGGCTAGTACTTGGATGGAAGAGTGTCTGGGAATACCAGGTGCTATAAGCTTGGAAGAAGGACCCAGCAGCACACTCCCAAAACAATCAGCCATTAAAAACCCTATGAATAGCAGAGAAGCACTGATGATAGTGCCGGCAGGGCACAGTGTCAGGAGTGTTTAGTTCTGTTATACATAGGGTTGCTATGAGTCAGACCCAATTCAATGGCACCTAACAACAACAGTTAAAACAAGGGAAATAAACTATATGCAGATGAGTAAATACTATAAATATGATCACAAATAATAAACACTTTTTTTTGCAGTAATTCAAGATTGAACCTAGGGCCTCACACATACTTTTCCAAGTGTTCCACCACTGAGCTGCACCTCGTGTCCAAATCTTAAAAAAATTTTTTATCATGAGACAGATCTCGCTAAGTTACATAGGCTAACTCTGGCCTTGAACCTGTGATCCTCCTGCCTCTGACTTCTGAAATTGCTGGGATTACAGATGTGAGCCATAGCAGCCTAGTCACATATAACAAACTTTAAAGTAGAGTCAGATCACTACATTATGTAGCTACTGTGGCTCACGACCACTTTCAGAATGGCATATAGGCCCAGGTCTAATACTGGACCATGCCTTTTTAATATGAAGTGATTCTGTCCCCCAGAGGACATTGAGTGAAGTCTATAGATATTTTTGTTTGCCAAAAATTGGGAGGCATTACCAGTAGCTAGTGGGTACAGGCAACAGATACTGCTAAGCATCCTACAACTCATAAGACATCTCCTCCACAACAAAGTATTATGCAGCCCAAAATGTCAATAGTGCCAAGGCTGAAAAATCCTGTATAGGTGCACAAACATCCCTAATATGAAAATGTAAAATCTGAAACTTTTTGAGTGTCATGCCACCATTTGAAAAATTTTGGATTTCAAATGCTTGGATTTCAGATTTCAGATTTTTGAATTAGGGATGCTCATCTGGTAAAGTACAGGCAAATATTCCAAAATCAAAAATACTCTGAAATCTGAAACATTTCTGATCTCAAACATTTCAGATAAAGGATTCTCAATCTGTACTAGATTATTAAAATAAGTTTAGCACAGCTATAATCCCAGTGACTTGGGAAGCTGAGGCAGGAGGATCCATGAGTTCAAGGCCAGAGGCAGCCTGAGTAACTTAGCCTGACTCAGAATTTTTTTTAAAAGGAGCTGGGAATGCACCCCAGTGGCAGAGTACTTGCAAAATATGTGTGAGGCCCTAGGTTCAACCCCCAAGTACTGAAAAAAAAAAAAAAAAAAAAGAGTGGAATTATCCATAGTTCTTGAGATTAAGTTAGTTCCAGGAGTAATTGTAGGAAAGTCAGGATATTTCATGTATATAAACTGGCTTCTGGAAACTTTAAATATCCTAAGGATACCACCGTTACCTTCAGGTGATTCAAGAAAAGTACCTGATTCCGCAAGCTGCAGTGGAGATAGGGAAGGTTTAAGGTTGACATGCACTTAATCCCCAAAGACTGGGGCTGGTGGTACAGCTCAGTGGTATAGCACTTGCAAAGCATGCAAGTGTGAGGGCCTGGATTCCACCCCCAGTACCACACACACACACACCAAAAAAAAAAAAAAAAAAACAATCCCCACAGACTCTTAGTATGCTTCAAGTAGTGGTATACAGCTGTTCAAAAAGAAACTGCCAAGAATGGATTAAAAAAACTATGGTACATATACACAATGGAATACTACTCAGCAATCAAGAAAAATGAAATAAGGTCATTCACAGCAAAATGAATGGAATTAGAGAAAATTATTTTAAGTAAACGAACACAAGCTCAGAAAGAGAAACACCACATGTTCTCACTCATATGTGGGAGCTGAATCAAAATTATAAGAAGGAAAAACCCTATTCAAAGGTCAGATCAAAAGAAAATGGAAAAAAAAAAGCTAAGAATGGTATCAATATATTGTTGTTAGGTGCCTTAGAAGCTACTCTATGTACAACACTTGAATCAGTATTGTCAGTGCTTTTCTACTGTTCATAGGGTTTTCAATGGTTGTTGTTTTTTGTTTGTTTGTTTTGTTTTTTGGGAGTGGGTTGCCGGGTCAGTCTCCCAAGCCTACAGCACCTGGTGTTCCCAGGCAGTCTTCCATTCAAGTACTAACCAGGCCCCACCCTACTTAGTTTCTGAGATCTGATGGGATCTGGCAATATAAATGGTCTAGAAAATGCATGCAATTGTTCTGACAAGAGAAAAACAAAGTTCGCTACAGGAAAAGTTTCTATCTTAAACCGAACTGGAACCCAAGGACATATAGAAAAATATTACCAAGTAAATGATAGAGAAGACTTAGATGGGGGGGAAGCATACAAGAGGGTAAAGGGGGCACCTATATGAATAATGTACATCAAAATGAATATATGGAAATGCCACAGTGAAAAGCATGTCAGAATGAATCACATTAAGGTGTACATTAAAAATTTCCAATAAAAAAAAAAGAAACTGCCAGTTTTCCTGAATTTGTAGAGGTCTTAGACCCTATGACAACTACCAAAGCAAATAAAACAGTTATGCATTAAGTCAGTTTTTAACTACTTCACATTTCCAATTTCTACTATGTAAAGTTTAATAAGAATTGCTGTAGGAAGAAAATACCACTAAAAACAAAATATATACTGTATAATGTCGAATCTAATCTGCACTCTTTCAACAGTTTTGTTATTATTGTTAGGTGTTGCTGAGTTGGGTTGACTCATTGCGACCCTCATAGGGTTTTCAATGGTTGATTGTTTTAAGATCCCTTTGGAAGTGGATTGCCATGTCCTTCTCCCATTTTTGCAGTGCTGGGGATTGAACTCAGTTCCTCAGAAAGTGCAGAGCAGCACTCTATGAACTGAGCTAAACCCCAGCCCTTCAACAGTTTCAGAGTGCTACAAAATCAGACAAGGATTAGAATCCAGTACAGATTGGATTTGTGGCTGCATCTGATTTTATAGCCCTCTAAAAATGTTGAAAGGGTACAGATTAGATTTGAGAATATACAGTAATTAGAGATTAGGTAGGATGTTCATCACTGTTTCCCCTGGCCCCGCCCCTCCCCATTTTCTTACTTGGTAGACCATTCAAAGATGGAGTTAGGGAGCCATAAAGCACATTGTAAAGGAAGAAAACATGGATTTGGTTGAGGTAATTTTTTAGTGATAACAACAAAGAAATAGAAAACATTTGTTAAAAAGTATTAGTACAATAGAGAGGGATAGTGAAACATCTATTTACCTTCTGTCAGTATCAAGACATTATTTTTCTATGACAAAGCTTTGGTATACTGGTTGAGTCAAAGAGACCTGCCTTCAAAGGGATGAGTTGTCAGATGTCTAAGATCTGTGAGAAGGCACTGTAACTCAGGAAAGGAGCCAGTACTAGGGTGATTTCAGCCTGCAGCTGAAACTCCAGTAGACGCATGGATTCATGCAACAGAAAGGCAAGTGGAAGTGTTCAGTTTGAGGTAGCAAAGGAATCTAGAAATTATCAGAGTGAGAAAAGCATTGCATATCACCCTTATGGAGTTCTGCTGAGACTTAAGTTCTAAAGAATTTCATAAATTGGAATAAAAAATGAATTTATTTTTTACTTTGAACTTGGAAGTCTGGGTGGGAATTAACAATAGGACTGCTCCATCTGTCCCTGCTTAAACTAAAATGTGGGTTTTTTGTGTGTGTTTTTTTTAGGGTAGATTGACAAGGAAATACAAAAGGATACAATTAGGACAAAATTTCCTAACATCTACACCAAAAAAAAAAAAAAAAAAAATTCCTATCATCATTAACACGATGTGACATAATGCCTCCAAGAAAATTTTTGGTTTTGGTTAATTAATAATTAGTTCAAGAAAGAAAACTATTTGCTACTCAAAGACAAGTCTGGACATTATAAAATACAGTACAATACAATTCAGCAAGTGACCTACTTTAAAAAGCTCATAAAACCATTTGTATAAAAGGTCAAAGAGAAGCACTATTTCAGCATTAAAATTTTCTCTGGGTTAAAGAATAACAGTAAAATAATTCCATGTGTGGAACTGCTACAATTATTCTACAAGAGGCCTTAGTATATGCAGTCCTATTAAGGACAATACAATTGAAAACATTTTTTTCTAGTATAAACAATACATTGTCCCAGAGAAAAAAGTGACAGAGGCAACAGTACAGGATGAACATCCACATAATCCACAAGGTGGCTAAAAGTTTTAGTGCTTCTTTTTTTCCTCACCTATAAAATGAGGAATTTGCTTAAATCTCTAAGGTATTGTCCAGTTGTAAAATACTACTCTTGTTGTTGTAGTTGTTGTTGTTGTTAGGTGCCGTCAAGTCAGTATCCGACCCATAGTGACCCTCTGTACAACAGAGGAAACACTATTGTCAGTGCTTCTTTGCTGTTCATAGGGTTTTCAATGGCAGATTGATTTTTGGGAGGGGTTTGCCAGGTCCTTCTCCCAAGCCTATAGCTTCTGGTGTTCCCAGTCGGTCTCCCATCCAGGTACTAACCAGGCCGGACCCTGCTTAGCTTCCGAGATCTGACGGGATCAGATGCCACAGGGCTACAGCCACAGGCAAAATACTACTCTAGGACTCTAATTTTAACAGGACTTCAGAAGTTTACTTTGCTTCTGTTGGAAACATTTTCAAATCATAACAAGAGACACATATCTTTCTCCTCCAGTATTTCTATTTTAAAATTTCAATGAGATAGTATTGCAGTTGCAGGCACAGGCAAAGGAGCATACTACATAAATACAGAACAAATTATTATTATTATTATTATTATTATTATTATTATTATTATTATTATTTGCAGTACTTGGGTGTTGAACCTAGGACCTCATACATACTTTGGAAATACTCTACCAGTAAGCTGCACCCCCAGCATCCTTTTTTATTATTTATTTTGAGTCAAGGACTCACTAAGTTATGCAGGTGGACTCTGGCCTGGAACTTGTGATCCTCCTACTTCTACCTTCTGAGCTGGTGGGATTACATATGCCACCATGCCCAGCTCCAAATTATGTTTAATGAGCATGTTAATATTGGGTTTGTGTGTAAGAGAGGGAAAGGCTATTAGGAAATTCATTAATACAAATCCTTTTATTTTCACATTATTGTTGTTAGGTGCCTTAGAAGCTACTCTATGTACAACACTTGAATCAGTATTGTCAGTGCTTCTCTACTATTCATAGGGCTTTCAATGGTTGTTGTTTTTTGTTTGTTTGTTTTGTTTTTTGGGAGTGGGTTGCCGGGTCAGTCTCCCAAGCCTACAGCACCTGGTGTACCCAGGCAGTCTTCCATTCAAGTACTAACCAGGCCCCACCCTGCTTAGTTTCTGAGATCTGATGGGATCTGGCACCACAGTGGTATGGCTATGGGCATTTTCACATTAAACTATAATGTATTAACAACTCTCCTGATGAAAATTATCATTCTGAGTAATAATAATCTAGAAGGTATACTCTTGCTTGGGATTTAATTTTGCTTCATGAGAATTTGTGCTTAGGAAAGTGGGTCAGCATGTTTGTTCTTGGCAGATGTGGTAGCTGAAATATCTGCCCAGATGATGTTTTGTGACTGGTCAAGAAAAGGAAAGTTGTGAGTTTCACAGTATGAATTAATCTCATGTCTTCTGTAAAGACATTTTTATTCTACTACACATACAAAAAAAATTTAATTTTTTTTTTTTTTCAGTACTGGGGGATGAACCCAGGGCCATGCACATGCTAGGTAAGCGCTCCACCACTGATATGCACCTCTAGCCCTTTATTATTATTTTTTTAAATTTTGAAATAGGGTCTCACTAAGCTGCTCAAGCTGCCTCTGGCCTCTATCTTGTGATCCTCTTGCCTCAGACTTCTGAATTACTGGGATTACAGGTGGGTACCACCATGCCTGGCTTTAATTTTTTTTTAAAGAATATTTCCTAAACTGGGCGTAGTGGCGCATGCTTATAATGCCAGCACTTGGGAGGCTGAGGCAGGAGGATTGCACATTTAAAGCCAGCCTAGCCTATGTAGAGGGCTGGGATTTAGCTCAGTTGGTAGAGTGCTGCGCTGCAGTCTCTGAGGTCCTGAGTTCAATTCCCAGCACCGCAAAAATGGGAGAAGGGCCTGGCAATCCACTCCCAAGGCAATCCCAAAACAGTCAGCCATTGAAAACCCTATGAGGGGCGCTATGAGTCAGATACCAACTCGATGGCACCTAACATCAACAACAACAACAGGCTATGTAGTGAGTTTCATGCCAGCCTGAAAATGTTTTCTATTTTTTTTTCCTGAAAAGAATATGTCCTACATACTTTTATTATAAAGATATCCACAGTGATGTAGTGCTGAAGAATATCTATGCCGCCATCTCTGCTATTCTAGCCTATCACATAACCAATAGAATATCTTCTCTGGTGATTTAAAAATATGTATCTTTGCACTCCCATGTTTACTGTAGCACTATTCATCGGATCCAAGACGGGGAATCAACCTAAGTGTCCAATACTAGATAAATGAGATGAAGAAAATATGGCATATTTACATAACAGAATACGACTTAGCCATAAAAAGTACAGAATCCTCCCATTTGTAGCAACAATGGATGAGTCTGGATGGTATTAGGTGAAGTGAAATACGTCAGACCAAGAAAGACAAATATTTTGCTGGGCATGGTGTCACAGGCCATCCCAGTAACTCAGAGGCTGAGGCAGGAGGATCATAAGGTCAAGGGCAGAGGTAGCCTTCATGACTTAGCAAGACTCTGTCTCAAAAGAAAAAAATTAAAAATAGGCTAGGGGTGTAGCTCAGTGGTAGTGCACTTGCAAAGTATATGTGAGGTCCTGTGTTCAACCTCCAAGTATCACACACACACAAAAAAAGACCAATATTTCACTAATATGTGGAAAATAAAAAGGCTGCTCTCATTGAAACAAAGAGTAGAATTGCAGTTAACAGAGGCTAGGAATAGGGAGATTGGACAGGGCTTCTTAATGAGTATATTATTATTATTACCCAGGAAGAATAAGTTCCAGTGTGCTATAGCATAATAGGGTGATATAGTTAATGATAATTTGCTATGTATTTCAAAATGGGTGGAGAAGATTTTGAGTGCTCCCCAACAAAGAAATGATACAAGTTTGGAGTGACAGATCTGCTAATCACTCTGCTTTCATCATCACATGTTGTTTTCATGTACAGAAATAGCACAGTGTAATTCAAAAATATGTATACTTATCATAAATTCAAAAATAAGTTAAAAAGCAAACAAATAAAAATGTAAATCTCTCTGAAGATATACAGCCCCTCCATATACCCAGGGGATCACCTGCCACATCTCTTATGCTGCTGGGTCACAGCTGCTCCCTTCATAAGGCCAAAGAGTCTTTAGTTCCCTAATATTGTGAGTGCTTTAAAAATTACAGTCAATCATGCCTCATTTACTGCACTTAGATGGGTTTGGATCTGCTCCATGGTATTCCTTTATTCTCAATGGACGAGCCCTTCTAATTACTCATGGTGTTTGAAAATATCTAAATTTTCCTTCATTATAAAAAATCAACTGTGCAGGAAATTATGAAGGTGGTTCAGCACATAGGACACGTGATGACCCCATATGCTCTAGCAAAACCACCCTTTAGCAGAGAGCCACTCCATATCCTTCTAGAAATTCTATAACCTACATTTAAAAGAAAGCTTTTTATTCAAGATTAAAATGCAGCTGGAATCTAGCTGACTAGCAGATTTTCTGTTTTAGCCCATACTCACCTTTCCCGAGGAACAGCAAACCAGTACTCTGGCTGCTTTCTTCGTTTGCCATACTGTTGGACCATTGCTGCAGTGTGAGTGGCAAAGGATTTTCTCATTGGTTTTCCCACTTTGATGCACAGAAACATGGGTGGGGTCTTGCTCTTTTCTTCTTTTGAAGGAAGTATATCTGAATCACATATGACAAAATCTTACTTAATATTGATAATAGTGATGACAGTAAAACTTTTCAACGTACAAAGAAAAGTGTCCAATCCCTTTTTAAGGGTGGAGTCAAAGCAGATGGCAGAAACATCATTCAGTTACATTATATTGTTGCTGTGGTTAGGTGCCATTGAGTTGGTATCCGACTCATAGCAACCCTGTATACAACAGGCAAAACACTATTGTCAGTGCTTCTCTGCTGTTCACAGGGTTTTCAATGGCAGACTGCTTTTTGGGAGTAGGTTGCCCAAGCCTACAGCACCTGGTGTTCCTAGGCAGTCTCCCATCCAAGTACTAACCAGGCCCGACCCTGCTTAGCTACCGAGATCTGAAGGGATCAGATGCCACAGTGCTACGGCTGCAGGCTACGTTATATTAGGACTAATAAAATTGTCAGACTTACTTCAATGTTTCAGATTGGTCTATATTACACATGGTCCTACATGCTGAAATAAGCATAAATCCCAACAAAATAGCAGATAATGTAGAACTGTGACAAGCCACAAGTATACATTTTAATGAATTATGCCACAATGCAATTCAGTCTGGAATTGAAATCTTTTCAAAAACACTTTCAACTCCTTAGATTTAGAAATCCAAAGTGAAAAGGAAAATAACTTGGAAGTTTTAAAAAGTTTTTTCTATTTCAAAATACAAATCTGTGTTATAGTTGAAGTTCTAAAATAGATATCACATTTTACACATTTTACCCCAATTATTAATGCTATTGAGAAAATGTTCTTCTCAGATAATTGTACTATTTTTTCTATCATATATGCAAGTTTTAGAAAGGTCATTAAGGAAAAACATCCTACCTTCAATAGGTACCTGAATTCTCTTTAATAGCCATAACTGAATTTCAGATTTATTATCTATTTGTGTGCCTTGACAGCTGTTGTCCAGAGATGATTCCAAAGAAGAGTCTAGAGACTCTTTAATCACATTTTCTTCTGTATTAGCATCCAGTTTCAGTGGAAGGTGCTCTCTCTCTTTCACCCATGTTTTATCTGGCTCTTTATTGCCCTCAGTTGGGGAATCTCCTGCCTGTGGAAGAGAACTGCTAAGGGTGATGTCAATTCCCACTGGTTTAATGCTTTTGCTATCACTTAATTCAGTCTTCTGCAAATTTTCAGATAACTGTGACCCTTCTTTGTTCTTATTTAGGTAATATTCAATGAGTTTAACTTTATCTAGATCTTCATGTATGTTCCGTGTGTTTTCCACCTGGCTTTCTGGGGATCGAGATTGCTTGTCCACTTCTGGCATATCTTGCTTCTCACAGCTTTCTAAATCTAGGGCCCCCTTTAGTTCAGCATCACACTCTGTTCCCGAAAAGTTCAGGGCTGACTGCCCCTGCATTTCCCTGGCAGAACTGATTATCTGTGGCTCAGCCTTCTTTTGCTCCTCTAGGTCCATGGAAAGGCATTTCTTCGAGGTGTCTCTTTTGTCCATTCCACTCTCAGTTTGAGAAGAAAGTTCTTCCAAGTCAACAAAGTCATCATCTTCCCCTAAAAGGGAGTTTTCTTTGGCTGTAGATTCAAATATAGTGTGGGTGTCCACTGGGTCCTTGCTGAGTTGTGTCACTATGGTAGACTCACTGGTCATCTCCCCAAAGGGCTCCAGTTTCTTTAATTTCCCTGACACAGGGCTGCCCACGGACTTTGTGTGTGTGCATTCTGTCAATTCCTCTGAAGATCCTGTTGATTTGGAATCTGAAATAATGGTTCTCTCTCCACTTTGCTGTCGTTTTTCCTTGCTGAGGGACTTGAATTTACTGAATGGGTTGATATCCTTTTCTGAAGCCAGGTCTTCCCATTCTCCAGGCCTGTACAGAGGACAAAGATCCTGAGGTAGGTCACTGTTGGGGCAAAAATGGTGGGGTGCACATGGAATGTTAAAAATAAAACCAAAAACAAAGTGGAGGAAAGGCAAAAAACAAAACTAAAACTCAACCAAAAGTCAAAACAAAAATATACCACAACTTAACTACATGCTAAGATGATTTTGAGTAAGAAAAGGAAATTAAGAGATTGATTTCAAAATGAAAATAAGTCAACTAAAGGAAATGGTGAAAGAATGAACCAAGTGAGTTGCAAATCCTACTAGAAGCACATGAATGATTTTGGAAATTATATATGAACATGGAGATGATACCCATAAGATTTTTAAATGTGAAATAAGAATGTTTCTGATTTTCATGAAGGAAAGGACAAAGGAGAGGAAATACTTTAGTATCAATGACTAAAATTCTTTAAGTATTCATAGCTTTTCCTTTTTATAAAAGAGTGTAGAAAACCACACTAATTCTAACAGACTCATTCACTTCATAAATACTACTTATTTAACTGTTCTCTATAAGGGACTGACTTTGACCATGATTTTGAGTTTCCTGGCTTAGAATCGGATGCTTCCAATTAAAACACTCCACTACTCCCAAAGCAGATACAAGACTTAGCTTCCATTATTATTGTGGGCAAATAGCAGTAGCTCTATTTAAAAAAAAATTACAGAAAAGTAAATGTTATCAAAAAAACCTCTTACAATACAGAGCTTAAAATTTTTTAACATTTTTGTTTTGTAACAGTATCATTTTAACTTACAGCAATATGGCAATTGATTTATCAGCTGAAGCATATTGCCCTGGGATACAATCAGTTATTTTTCCTTAGTAACAGATGCTATGCTATGGAGATTTGAATTACACAAAAATATTTATTAAACATATTCTCCCAAGTTTAAAATAAATAGTTAGGAAAGACATACTTTTTTTTTTTTTTTTTTTTAGACAGGGTCTCATTATGTAGCTAATGTTAGCCTTAAACTCACAAACCTACTGCATCAGCCTCCAGAGTGCTGTGCTTACTGCATCAGCCTCCAGAGTGCTCTGCTTACAGGAGTAAGCACCACCACACCTGGGAATAAATACTTTTTAAAACCGTGATTGGAAATATCTCGAGTAACCCTGCATTTCCACTTACTAATTCCAGCAGCAATGCCACTGCTGGGTTCAACCACAGAGATATAAAAATGCTTTTTAAAAATAATGTTTTCAACTTCAGGAATAATTCTGTTTTCTAAAAAGGCCGGATCATTTTCAAGTATGACTTTCTTATTCTGGCTTTGAAATAATTGATCATGACAAAATGTAGCAACAAAGTACCTGGCAGCTCTCAAGTTACAAAAAGATTGTCTCCCTGAAGTTATTTTATAAATCATTTGCATGGAATGCCCAGACTTTTTCCCAAAGAAAATAAAAGCCTATGCAATTGTAATGCCTTAAAAAGCTTCTTTAATTCATCACTCATTTCAATTCAATAAGCATTCATTGAGCCCTTAAGTGCCATATTCTAAAATACTATTGTGATTTGTTCTTCAGGAACTTGCACATACAAAATGTTCTGCCCAACACTAGCATCCCAGGAGATACTAAAGATTCTTTGGTTCAGGAGTCAAATAACTTAGTTCATTGTAGCAAAGTCTGCATATTGGAACTCAAATTTTTATTTGCCATATTAAAAGCTGTGATAAGTCCTGCAACAAAGCCAGCTCTTTGCATACTTGATTAATAAGCAAAAATTTTAAGCCCCTTTCTCTTCTCTTTCTTCCCTATTGAGCATGACCTCACAAAGAATATACTGCACTCCAATTAGCTTCCTAATTTTCCTTGTCCACTCCTCTCATCTTGTTGTTCCAAGCTGCCAATCCCCTACTTGGTACTAATTTAACCATCTGCTTTTTCTGCCATGCAGGTGCCAAGCACTGCTGGGGCAAAGTACATAATGGTGTCACCTGGCTTGGTTGTTAATTGTTTTTCTAGACTTAGCTAGGCACCTGATGATGATCAATAATGCCTTCAGTTGTTCCCTTCCTACTTTTTGTGGCAGCTGGAGTTACAAAATTTCCTACACATAAATAAAAAGTCCAAAACCTTAAAGTGAGGATGGAGAGATTATACACACATACACTCTCTCTCTCAGAAACTGTTTGCACATTGCAGCTAGATAATTTCTCCTTAATCTTTCCATGTTCAAATCTCCCATATGATGACATTATCATTTCCGCTTCTCATTTTTCTGTTCTTTAAATTTACGTGCAAATTTTCCACCTTCAAATTCACCTCTACATAATACCTTGTTTCTACAAATGCCTTCACCTCTGCAAATACCCTCATTTTTCAATTCCATTTAATTCTCTCAACAACTTTATTTTCCAGCAGAAAAAGAAAAATGGCTCTTACGATGGCAGGGCATCTTTGATCTTCATGTGGGAAATATCATTGTAGAGGGCAATGGAAACAACTTCTTCCATGGGACAGATGAGGCCATACTCCTCACACCCATTTTCAATAACCAGGGGATCAGACTTATGTGGGTCAAACATGATATTGTTAGGAGTGACAATCATTACGCCACCAACCACACCCTGTAGGAGAAAGGGACAGGACAGAATTATTCCAGGCAGAAAGGCTGTCCACAGCCACCACAACAGCTTTAATTAATTCCACTGCCATCCCACTGACTTTGGGAACCACAGTACCCTATCTGACATTCATATCCATTCTTACGAAAACAGTAAAACAGGCTGAAGAAATGCAATTTTGCATGCTGTGTGGGAAAGCAGAGAAAGCAGACATGTCTTAGGGTAGCAGTCGCCAGAGCCTTGTTCCAGCATGGCTGCAACAGTAGAACTGTGGTGTGATCCTGGCTTACACATGCATGCCACAGATTCCCCATTTTTCTGTCTGAAAAGTGAGAGAGGCTGTCCCAAGTGCTTTCCTACTTACCATATATTCAGTGAGTCTTCACTGCACATCTAACAAATGCCCACTATTATGTGGTTTTGAGGGAGAGTCAGAATCATGGTGCAAAGAATAGTCCTAATATTTTTCTCTAAAATGTTTACAGTGCTCACATCCAGCAAAATTCATCACAAATAGCAATGGAACAATTTTGCTGCCAGAGTATAGCCGCATTATAGAATTTAAATGCAAAAAAAGAGTAGTTTGATCTATGTTAAAAGTCTAAAGCTTGATCAGATTACATTACAGACCTTACTAGCCAGCAGGATATTATCTCCCAAGCACAGCAGGATATAGATGATTTCTTGTATGTAAATAATTTGATACTCTGAATGAGTTAATATTTCATCAATAACATTTTCCTACTATTTGTAATCTGATATGAATTCTCTACCAATAACAGAGAATATTAACATAGCCCCTTCTTCAGTGGTCCACTAAAAGTTAGATTTGTTCGTAAAGCACCAATAACAACAAAACTAAAAATATAACACAGCTGACATTATTTTAAATATGAGCATCACCAACAGCAAACACAAGTTGAGAACTTACCATTTCCAAGATTAGCTGATAAATTCTTTATGTGAATTATCTATTTTAACTGCCACACCCTACAGGTTTACTTTTATTATTGCTCCTGTTTTATAGATGAGAAAAACAGAAGCTTAGGAAATTTAAATACCTTGTGCATGATCTCAGAGCTAGTGGGTGGTACTTAGAATTTAAATTCATTGAGTCTGGCTTTAGCAATTGCTATCAAGCACACACTATACTGTCTCCCTGCCTGCAGCCATACCACTGTGGCATTTAATCCCATCGGATCTCGGAAGCTAAGCAGGGTCAGGCCTGGTTCGTACTTGGACGGAAGACCGCCTGGGAACACCAGGTGCTATAGGCTTGGGAGAAGGACTGGGAAAACCACTCCCAAGAAACAATCAGCCATTGAAAACCCTATGAATAGCAGAGAAACTATCAATCGTGTTTTGCCTGTTGTATGTAGGGTCTCTATGAGTCCAATACTGACTCCACAGCACCTAAAAACAACAACATACTGTCTCCCTAACAACTGAGAATTGAAAGATAAATGATAAGTCCACAGTCACAAGGAATCAAATTTCCACTCAATGATCACATTTCCCTCCATAAGTGCCAAGTGCCCAACCAAGGAAAATGAATGGATGTTTGTCAAATCTTAAATTGAAAGCATGGATAAATAGTTTAATGTAGGCTTCTTTTCAGTAATTTGTAGCCTTATTTAGTTTTCTATAGATTCCATGAAAAGCAAACAAGTGACATTGCTAATATACCTTTCCATCGGTGAAGTATCGACAATTCATTTTTAGAAATTTTACCACGCCTGGCTCATCTTCTTCAGAAGTAGACGATAAGACTCTTTCAATGGGCTTTAAGGCCTTTCTTGCCAAGTCAGCATCCTTATGAAAGCAAAAATTTCCAAAATCAAATAAAAACACTTTTTAAAAACAAATTATATGCATAAAACAAGCCACATAAATTCCCCTATAAGTATACTGTTCTATTTAACTTGAACATAAAAAAACAACAAATGTCCCTTATCCTTCAAAAATATCACAAACATTCTAGGTATTCCCTATCAAATAAGATTAAGAAAAGGCATATATATGAATCCATTCATTAAATGTATTAGAAAATAAGCTAAATGGAAGAATTTATATTAGACTTGACTCAAATTCTCTAGAAAAAAAGAAGTACAAATAACCTATCCACTTCATTGGTAGTTTAACTTCATAGTGTTACACGAGGCATGCATTTTTACCTTGAGACCTTACTAGTAAACAAGGTTTTCTCGGAGAGGAGGCATTCTTTCAACTAATGACAATTTCCTTAATCCCATCCCTTTTGGGGGAATTTCAAATGTAATGTCATAAAAAATAACACACTGACTTCTACAACTCACAAAAAATCTTTCTGCTGAAAATGAACTTCAGTGCAAGAAGTGTATAATACATACAGGCAGTTTATCATATTCTGCATCTGACGATGAAGGAGAGACAGTAGCACCAGGACTGGATGATGATAGCCTTAAAGTACTGGAAGGCAAGTTGGCATCTGGCACAAAAAGGACCTGGGAATGGGACAGAATGGCTGAGTGAGTACCAAAACCAGGCAACCTCCTAACTAGCACTTAGTGAAAACAACTGCCTGTACAACATTGCACTCAGTGCCTAAGACCTCGCTGCTTTCTAACCACCCATTACCAATACTATGCAATATGAATGTGTGCAGTGCAAAGGGTGTTGAACATGCCTGTAAGCACTGCAGGAGATCAAAAGGGGGCAGGGTGAGTGAGTATTCTGCATAGGCTATGTAAATAAAGCAAGTTGGTCCAAGTGAAGCCTTGAACAAGTAGGAATTTGATAGGAGGGACAGAAGAGCCTTCCATGAAGGTGACTAATAACAGGTTGAGTATTCTTTACTTGAAGTGGTTGGGGCCTCGAATGTTTCTGACTCATATTTATTCCAGATTTTGGAAAATTTTCATAGACTTCACTGATTGAACATCCAAAATCTGGAAGTCCGAAGTCCAAAATGTTTCAAATGTGCTCAGTTTTGGATTTTGGAGCATTTTAGATTTGGGGATTATGGATGCTAGACTTGTAGTATATGGGGAGAGAGGAGAAACAAGTGTGGCATGGTTCTAAGTAGAATACCTAAATCAGGTAGAAGTGGAACAAATCCAGGCCTACTACCCCCAAGCAAGCCCTGAATGCCAAAGCAATAAGGTCTTTATATGACAAACTGAATAAGGTAATATCAATTCAATAATCATATTTTCTCTTCCATTTGTGTCTGCATTATATAAAAATAAAAATGTTTCAACTGTATGAAATAGCCTCCTCCTGCAAAATATTCTGGTTCTTGAAATGTTAGTATGACTCTGTCATTCAAAACTTATAAGACATGCTACCTTTTGGCATATAAAATACAGTCTTAAAATGATGACCTTAGTGATATAAAACAGACTTAAATAGTAACAACTGATCTCTGATCAATATTTTTATTCAGTATCTCTCATCCTTATAGTCATATTTCTTCTTTTTTTTTTTCTAGTACTGGGAGGTTGAACCCAGGGCCTAATGCATGCTATTCAAGTGTGCTACCACTAAGCTGCATCTCTGGCCCCTTTTTTATTTACTTTGAGACAGGGTCTTGCAAAGTTGTGCAGGTTGCCTCTAACATCAAACTCATGATCCTTCTGCCTCAGCCTCCCGAGGTGCTGGGATTACAGGTATGCACCATGACACCCAACTGTTTCTATTTTAACTTTAGTTTTTTAAATTTCATTTCCACCCAGAAAAAACTGAAGCAACTACAAAAGATACATGAAGGTGAATGTGGGAAAATCAAAGACAAGGGAATGTAAGAGGAGGACTGATTTCTAATGAAAATATATTTTCATTACTTATTGAAATGTGGGCCATAAAACTAGCTCTGCATTTTCATATAACTAATGCAAACAGGTAGACATCAACAGTTAGCAGAATTTCAATTTCCATAAAATAAAAATAAACTGATTCCAGCCACATCTGTAATCCCAGCGACTCAAGAGGTGGAGGCAGGAGGATCCTGAGTCCAAGGCCAGAGACAGCCTGCATAACTTAGTGAGACCATGACTCAAAAATAAAAAATAAGAAATGGGCTGGGGGTGTATCCCAGTGGTAGACTACTTAAAAAGTATAAGTTCAACCCCCAAGAACCCCACCACACACACACACACACACACACACACACACACACACACAAAGTTTCTCAGAAGTACAAGTAGTATTCTGTGGAGTCTCATATCATAATGAATTCTCAAACTGAATGATTTATCCTGGATGATACACTAATGATTAATAAAATAACCAGTTTTAGAGGACTGCTTTTAAATAACATCTTTGAGACAGGTCAATGGTAAATGCTAAAGTTTAGAGTTCTATGAAAGCAGTTCACAAAAAACTAAAATTATGTGGTCTTAGTATATAGCTCTCTTATCTTACATGGCTAAAGTAGAGAAATGAATGGATGGAATTTTCCTCGAGCAATTCTCTATTATATTTTGCACCTGAACTTTGAAAAGTATCAGGCAACATACATTGAGATGATACTGTCTGACACACTCAAAGGGATAAATAGCTAACTTCCCTAAAGAAAGAGGGTGGGGTTTTGCTCAGTGGGTGGAGTGCTTGCTCTGCACACTCTGAGCTCCTGGGTTTGATCCCCAGCACTGCAAAAATGGGAGAAGGATCTGGCAGCTCACTCTTGAAACAATCCCCCAAACAGTCAGCCACTGAAAACCCTATAAATAGCAGCAACTCAAGCACTGAGATAGTGCCGAGCATGGCACAGTGTCAGCAAGTGTTTCATTCTGTTGTACATAGGGTTGCTATGAGTCAGACCCAACTCGACAGTACCTAACAACAACAAGAGATAGAAGTGGCATTTAAAAGCTTGGAAGCTCAGACAAAATACATGCTTTCTCAGCATGGAAGTGGGGCTCCATCATGGGCAGTCATAAGGTTTTCCTACTACCTCCAGAAAATAATTATGTGTTTGCTCTAGCAAATGGACAAATAGGGATGTGAAGTCCTAAATTTCCTTACCAAAAATCAAAGCTATCATTTTAACCTAGGAAAAAATGTCAAGCAGGTGTAGCCATGGTGTCCCCTGAATATGAAAACATCTTAAAGCATAATTCCACAGGGTAATTTTTAAGTGTGCTCAAGACCAACTACTTGTAAAACTATATTCTTTGTATATGTACTCAAATTTGATATGAGTATCAAGAGTCAGGGCTGGGATTTGGCTCAGTGGGTAGAGCGCTGCTCTGCAGTCTCTGAGGTCCCGAGTTCAATTCCCAGCACCACAAAAATGGGAGAAGGGCCTGGCAATCCACTCCCAAGGCAATCCCGAAGCACTCAGCCATTGAAAACCCTATAAGGGTCGCTATGAGTCGGATGCCGACTCGACGGCACCTAACAACAACAACATCAAGAGTCAAACTCAGAACTTTCTGAAAAATATTTTATGCCTTGCTGTTTTTTAAATTTATCTTTTTTTTTTTGATGCCTGATGCACAGAAAGTCTAGAGTAAGATTTTAATCAGTTCCCAGTTAATCTCCTCTGAAAATCACTTACATATATGGCCACCAACCCAGCCAGACCAATTTTTTCCAACCTCAAGGTGATCCTCCATCAGACTCTAGAAGGGTGAGCCTCAAATTTTGTGGAACCGAAGCAGGTCAAACTGATTTTGACTTACCACATCTTCTGAGTTGAGAGATACCTACCCGCTCTGGGCAACAACACATAGTATTTTAAAATCCTTAAAAGCAAAAGGCCAGCTACAGTTTTAAAGTTTTAAGTGTCCTCAATCTGTTCACTCTTCTCAATTCTTTATCTTTGCCAGAAAAAAATTCATGAGATGGGTCCTGGGAAAACTGTTTAGTTCTATAAGGGCTTTGTTGTTGTTAGGTGCCTATGAGTCAGTCTCCAACTCATCGTGACCCTATGTACAACAGGTGAAACGCTATTATCAGTGCTTCTCTGCTATTCATAGGGTTTTCAATAGCTGGCAGTTTTTTTGGAATGAGTTGCTGGGTCCTTTTCCCAAGCCTACAGCACCTGATGTTTCCAGGCAGTCTTCTATCCAAGTACTAACCAGGCTCGACCCTGCTTAGCTTCTGAGATCTGACAGGATCAGACGCCACAGGGGTACGACTGCAGGTTTCTATAAGGGCTGGACACCACTACGAAGACTAAAAAGGGTATCTGAGAAAATGTGGCCCAACTCCTAATTTCAGAGATGAGGAAATCCATCCAAAAAGGGAAGTGATTTTTTTTCCCCAGGTCAATTTGCTAATAAAAGGCCAAAAGGAAACAAAGCTTTGGGCTCCTATTTCCGTGACCTTACCAATATAGTAGCCATACAAAACAGTCTTTAAATTCCTTTTGGCTACTGGACCCTAATTTAATACCCATCAACTATTTTGTTTATGAACATAGTATAAAGAATCACTTTAAATTATTTTACTAAGTTCCCAGGGACTATAATCTTTAGCCTTGAATTGATAAATATGTGCCCAGGATCTCTGCTATGGGTTGTTGTTGTTAGGTGCCGTTGAGTCAGTATCCAACTCCTAGCGACCCTGCATACAACAGGCGAAACACTATTGTCAGTGCTTCTCTGTTCATAGGGTTTTCAATGGTGAATTGATTTTTGGGAATGAGTTGCTGGGTCCCTCTCCCAAGCCTACAGTACTTGGTGTCTCCCATCCAAGTACTAACCAGACCCGACCTTGCTTAGCTTCTGAGATCTGATGGGATCGGATGCCACAGGGCTATGGCTGCAGCTGCTATGGGTTACCCATACATTATTCAGCAGTAACCAAATTATAAAATAAGCCTAACAATGAAGAGATGAACTTGTCTGTTTTCCAGGAGGTAGAAATTTATTAATTTGTGAAAAGTTTTAGTGTATGTCTTCTGTCTCATTACTTTATACTGGAAGTATATGAATTTCTCCTTTTTCACAAGAACGTAAATACCAAAAACAGTAACTGGCCAATTTCTGGCCCTGATGGCTTTATGTACTATCTTCCACAGAAAGGCAAAGAACAGTATTATTTTCAGAATGAAATTGTGCTTAAAAAGTAATAGTATCTACCTAGAAAGAATTAAATGTCATTATAATGTAGAGATGTATGAAGATGCTCTAGTAAGTCAACCAAGGAATACAAATGTGCTTATGGCAACCATCCACATCTGTGATGAGACTGGAGTCTTGGGCTCACCTAAGTGATTTCAGTGACTAAACCCTTTCAGCTTATGGGCTGACTGTGGATTTTGAGTGAAGATACCAGAATATCTTACTAATGTAGAAGGTACTGAAAGTTTACTGGATTAACCTGAAGAGGTAAGATCATATATTTGTTAATTTCATTTAGTTTAACAAAATACTAAAAAAATGGTGGCTTCTTATTTTCTCTCTTCTTTTCTTTTCTTTTCTTTTCTTTTATCTTTGTTCTTCTTTCCTTTTTTTATGGTCCTGATGAATGTCTTTGTCTTTGGCCAGGTTGATCATTCTTATTATGGTATCAAATTGAGATAAAAATTACAAAATTTTTTCCTAATTTAAAATAAAATGATGTCTATAATGTACCTCAGAGGAGTGTACTATATTGAAACTTGTAATTCTGAGTTACACATTCTAAGGATATCTGTTACATTCTATAGGAAAAAATTACACTAATTTGGAACTTCTGTTGATATTCTACACCACACTTACTACTGATGTTGTTAGGTGCCATCGAGTTGGGCCTAATTCATAGCAACCCTGTATAGGGTTTTCAATGGCTGATTCTTTTGGGACTATTTCAGGAATGGGCTGTCATGTCCTTCTCCCATTTTTTTTCAGTGCTGAGGATTATACTTAGGGCCTCAGAGAGTGCAGAGCAGCACTGTACCAACCTTGCTTCACTTACTTCTAATAGTGATAACAAACTGTGTCAGTCATTTGAAAAATATTAATCTCTGAATAGTTCATAAGTACTAGGATGCTTTCAGAATTCTTGGATCTAAGGGAGAAAAAAGAACTGTACATTTTATCATTAATGGTCAACTTGTGATATTAATAGTATGGCATTAAAGATGACAAAAAATGTAAATGAAAAATTTCTGAAAATGATATTCAACAGGAAAGTAATTACCTGGCCTGGAACAATAGTATGTGTGAAGAGTTTATTCAGCTCCACTAATTTATTGGGAGTGATGTTAAACTTCAATGCTATGGAGTTCAGTGTGTCCTGGCTTCCAGCCTATAATAATCCAGAAAACAAGGTTCAGTATACAAAGCAAAAAAAACAAACAAACAAACAAAAAAAAAACCATCTTTTTGACAGACAACATGAATCTAGTCATAATATTAAGTGAATGGAAAGTAACAGTTGCATCCAGAAGTACTATGAAAAAAAGGTGAAAAAAAAGGTGAATTCTTACTAAAATCAAGTAAAAGCAGTCTTAAATGCAATTCATAAATAAATAGTTTAATACAACTCTTGAGTCACTGTTTTGATGTAAGGTACTGTGCTGGCTATTAGGAGGACCAGCAACTGATTTAGGTAAGGTGGGATGATGTATTTAGGTGTCATCGAATTGGTGCCCAACTCATAGCGACCCCATGTACAACAGAAGAAACACTATTGTCAGTGCTTCTCTGCTATTCATAGGGTTTTCAATGGCTGGTTTTTTTGGGGGGAGTAGGTTGTTGGGTCATTCTACCAAGCCTATAGCACCAGGTCTTCTGAGGCGGTCTCCTATCCAAGTGCTAACCAGGCCAGACCCCACTTAGCTTCCAAAATCTGACAGGATTGGACTCCACAGTGATATGGCTGCAGGTAAGGTAAGAGAATCGCTCAAATCTTTTCTGAAAATGACTTGGTCTGTCATCTCCAAAAAGATGCTAGGGGAGTCCACTGAACACTGAACATAAAATGCCTGTGCCATGGATCTTCAATGTAATTCTTTGAAGACTTGCAGAAGATTTGCCATCCCAAGGAAACTCCAGAGAGGGATCAGGTCTTGCTGCTTGCACTATATACAACCTGGCATGGCGTACAAGCAATGAGCATAATAAGCACCTATCAGGAAAACACAATCAGGCAATGGCAACAGCACTGAATTTCATCTTAGAACTCAAAGAGAATATTCAATGGTGCTATTTCAATGGTGAATTAAAACAGACCTATAAAATATTCACTTTATGCTAGGGCTAGGATAAATAAGCCTGCAGCCGTAGCCCTGTGGAATCCGATCCCATTAGATCTCGGAAGCTAAGCAGGGTCGGGCCTGGTTAGTACCTGGATGGGAGACTGCCTGGGAACACCAGAAGCTGTAGGCTTGGGAAAAGGACCTGGCAACCCACTCCCAAAAATCAATCTGCCATTGAAAACCCTATGAACAGCAGAGAAGCACTGACAATAGTGTTTCCGCTGTTGTACAGAGGGTCGCTATGAGTCAGATACCAAGTCGACGGCACCTAACAACAACAACAAGGATAAATAGGATGCAGCTCCTGGCTTCCAGGAGCTTATGTTAGTTAGTTAGAGAGATGAGTATATGACACACAGTGTGCGGCTAGAGTAACATGCATGTGCATAGCATTATTCATCTATGGATTTAACAATCTGGAGGCCTACACCCTGCAAAGTGCCATGGATATAAGAATTAAGACATGAAGCAGATGTTAAAATAACAATAACACTAATTAATAATGTTGAAGTGACATAAATTATGTAAAGCAATGTGATTCTATGAGACGATAAACTGAAGGGATCTGGTCTAGATTTGATAGATGGTCACAGGAGGTAGGAATGAATATGAAAATGGTGATTAAGGGGAAATATCAAGGATGAGGGACTGGCTTGTATAAATATTTGGACGATAGAGCCACTGCTTCCTGAAAAAGGATCAAGCATAGAGGACCAAGTGCATATATTGAGCGGGCAACTGAATATTTGTCTTTGGACCTCAGAAAGGATATCTGGGATGGAGACCTAAAATTGGCAGTCACATATTAGAGGTAACTCAAATCTTCAGTTTGTTTAGAGGTTCTACCAGAGGAGCTCAGGTACTGGTACATCCTTGACCAAAAAGGGTCCTCCTCTTTTGAGAACATCATCTTTTTCAACCAAGCTTCAAGTGGGATGCACATGGAGTGGTGAGGGTAGGGGATACCAGAGCAGCCAAAGTAATGTTGGTAATCAATGAGGTGACAGATGTTGCCAGGTCACAATCACATCCAACCTTAAGGCATTAGTTTACAGAAGCTTTCCCAGGAAGAAAATCGGGAGAGAAAAGAAAAGATCTACAACAGGTCTTCAGAAGTTTCATTATTTAATAGGTACAGAGGAAGAACGTGACTAAGTGCCAAGGTAAGTCAGGGAGAAATGTTATGTTTACATAAAGTAGTATTCACAAATGCTCATACCACCCTGTTAATACTTACAGTGTATTCCATGGTCCCATGGGGCTTCTGAACCACCATCTTCTTCTCTTTTTTATCATGTGTTTTGTTTTGATTGTCATCTGAAAAATAAATTGTATGTAAATGAGTAATTTCATTTTCAGGAATTAAAGAAAGACTAAATCTACATTATATGAAAATCCACTATCAAATTGACTTTAAAAAATGACACTAATAGAAAAAGGGAGTAAGGACACAAACAGATCATACTCATAATGCCTACTATTCATCCATGATCATCTGAATAAATGATTACTGTTAACTATAATAACCACTGGGCTGGGATTTAGCTCAGTGGGTAGAGTGCTGCGCTGCAGTCTTTGAGGCCCCGAGTTCAATTCCCAGCACCACAAAAATGGGAGAAGGGCCTGGCAATCCACTCCCAAGGCAATCCCAAAACAGTCAGCCATTGAAAACCCTATGAGGGTCGCTATGAGTCAGATACCAACTCGAAGGCACCTAACAACAACAACATAATAACCACTATATAAATGATGAATAATGTAAATGAGTTTAGCCATTTCAGAAAATCTTTTGGCAACATGTAGTAACAGCCATAAGATACTCATTCTCTGATTCAGTAATCCTTATAAGAGTTTATAAGGGTGAATTCAAAAGAAGAAATGCCAAGTATATGGTCATTGAAATATTATTTACAATATAAAGACTTCAAAAGATCTGTGTACCCAACAACATATTTAGTTGGACTATTCATTTTGCTGTTTTTATAGGTCAAAATGGTCAAGTAGTGGCAGCTTCATATAATTCAACTACATGGTTATGGCTAAATACATCTCAACATACTAAGCCAGATATCAAAAACCACAGGGACATATTCCAATGTATAAAAATGTAAGTGACAAATAGAATATAAATTGAATTAACCAAGAAAAGATGTTCCAACTTATAGGTGAGCAGAAAAGTGCACGTTAAAAGCATGTATCATTTTATAACTATTGTTGTTG
>VMDO01022351.1:0-33695 GCA_007922755.1 Pedetes capensis | reverse complement strand
AGAAGATCCAAATTGTCAAACAGTGAATTAGTGTGAGAAGTTTTTTAAAGAAGGAATTTAAACAAACCTTTTGATTTTCCAGTATTTCCTCTCTCATATGTTGATTTACAGCAATCTTGGTCAGAGATCTAGGAAAATAAATACTGATACAATTCATTCTTTCTTAAATGTTTAAGACTAATCTATAATTCAATGTAATGTTTTAAAAACATGTATTTCAGAAAACATTTTCCAAATGCTTTAAGACAGAAAAGTGTACATTTCCATTTAATTTGACAATGGTACTATAGTTTTTATTTGACATAGTATTTGATTTAGGTGAAAATGGAAACTCAAAATTTCAAGACTTCACTGTATGCATTAAGTGTTACCATAGCTTGTTTACTATTAGTCATGATTTTTAAAATAGTTTGTTTAAAAATGATACTTTGTTTCCCCAGGGACATGTATATGAAATTACCAATATCATCATATCTATGAATGTAAATAGGCAACTTTCACAATATTTGTACGTAGAGAACTTTGGTTAACCTTGGATCTTACAAGAGTATCTAAGTTCTAAAATACAGACAATACACAGTCATCTTTTGAAGGACTGGCTCTAGGACCACCAAAAGATATCAAAATCGATAGGTGGAGGCTCATGTCCTTTACATAAAATGATGCAGTATTTGTATACAACACACACATATCCTCTTGTGTACTTTAAATAATATATAGATTATTTAGGGCTTCAAATCAAAACCAAATCCTGAACCCATTCCAAATCAAGCATTTTCTGTGGTAAAAACAGGTAGTAAAACAGTAAACAGGTAATAAAAACACTTGTGCACAGGTTTACTTCCTGCATGTGGACAGTAAGCCTTCAAAGTGAACCCAGACACTGAACTTGTTCCAGTTCAAGCATTTAAAAATTTTTTTCTGAACCCAAATTCTGTGAAAATTGCTTTTAATGTTGTTTTTGTTGTTGTTGTTATCATTTGCAATTTAAAAAACGAAAAAAAGGAAAAAATGCTTTTAATTCTTTTATCATTAGCTATTTAAAAATTAAAAATTCTGTCTATCAACACACAGGATTAAAATTTTAAACTCAAATCCAAACCCACTAAATTTTAACACAGTGAACCCATACCCAAATCCGAACCCAATTTTTTGCAGGCTTGAAGCCTTATTCAAAATACCTAATATATAGCCAGGCATGAGGGCTGGGATTTAGCTCAGTGGGTAGAGTGCTATGCTGCAGTCTCTGAGGTCCCGAGTTCAATTCCCAGCACTGCAAAAATGGGAGAAGGGCCTGGCAATCCACTCCCACAGCAATCCTGAAATAGTCAGCTACTGAAAACCCTATGAGGGTCACTATGAGTCAGATACTGACTTGACGGCACTTAACAACAACAACAACATAGCCAGGCACTGTGGTGATAGTTGGCAAGTTCAAGGCCAGAGGCAGTCGGTACAACTTATGGAGATCCTATCTCAAAATTTTAAAAAAGAACACAAATATCTAAAGGGGCCAGGTGTGCAGCTCAGTGGTGGAGCATTTGTCTAGCATGTGTGAGGCCCTAGGTTCAACACCCCCTAATATTAGGGGTAAAAAAGGAATACTTAATATCATATTAGCGTTAATTGTTCTATATTATTTAAGGGATAATAAGAAAAATGTCTGTACATGATCAGTAGAGATACAATCTTTTTCTGAACATTTTCTATCTGTTGTTGTTATATGCCATCAAGTCAGATCTGACTCATAGTGACCCTCACAGGGTTTTCAATGACTGATTGTTTCACGATTGTTTTGGGAGTGGGCTGCCATGCCCTTCTCCCCACCCCACCCCCTTTTTTTTTTTTTTTTTTTTTTTTGGTGTAGGGGTCAAACCCTGGGCCTCAGAGAGTGCAGAGCAGCACTCTACCAACTGAGCTAAACCTTAACCTTTCCATCTGTAGTTTACCAAATTTGAAGATGTGGTAAGTGCAGATAGGGAGAGATGTCTTTATATTATTCTGTCTGGAAGAGCTTATAATTACTCTATACTTTATAAACTGAATTTAAGAAATATATTTCCTATGGACTATATTTATTCAATTTGAAAACCACTAAGAATTCTTAATTTGTTATATGTCTGTCAATTTAATCATAGAAAAAACAATTTAAAAATGAACATTACTGCAACATTCTGCTTTAAGGAAAGCTTAAGCAAAAAAGTACATCTTTAAATAACCCACAACTGTGTATTATCTCTTAAAGCCTGACAGCATTAAGAGAAACTAAAACAGGAAATTTAATAATGCAAATTTTTCATTCATTTGTTAGCAAATATTTAATCTTAACAAACATTTACTGTCTGTCTACTGAGTGGCTTTAGAGATATGTTGAAGCCTATAATTTAGCCATTAAGCAATGACAGCAAATTTTGCAGATTTTTCTTAATACCAACCATGGAGTTTAGCAGTATTTCTAAATATCTGTACTGACTTAATGTCAGTAGAACTAATCAACTATCTTATAACAAATTATTTTTTAAATATTTGACCTAAATAATTTCAAAAGCTATGAATTAAAAGTAGTGTGGCTAAATGTATGTATCAACCACATGCATTTTATATTTTAGTATATAAACACTGCCTTCTCAAATTCTTAATGGTTTAAAACTGGATAAAAGAGTTGGGCGAATATATCCAGGTATGTTACAAACACATATGAAAATGTCACAATAAAACCCACTAATTTGTACAATAAGTATATGCTAATAAAAATTTTAAAAAGAAGCTTATATATTTATTATTAATCTGTAATAAAATTATACACTCCTCTGTTCTTGGGGACCATTAAAAGACACGTAGTACCTTGTGGCCAACAAAGTACTATTTCTTTTTCTAAGGTAAAGGCAACTAGATATAAGAATCTGTGATTTGTACTGTGAACAGATGAACAAAGTAGTCTTTGAGACAAAAAGACTTAGCAATCATGCAATGCTTAAGAAGACATGCTGAGAGCACAGGTTGTGCTCTAATTCCTCCCAATAAAGCACTATTGTTGTATATGAACTTGTGACTTGTCACATGTTGTATCTCTCCCAAAAAAAATTATGTCTTTACTTGTTGCTTATAACTTTATACTGTCATTCCTAACCAGAAAACAAATAAACCAAAGCCATGTGATTTTGCAAATTCTCATAAAATCTGAAATGTATTGTTGTTGTTGTTGTTAGGTGCCGTCAAGTCGGTATCCGACTCATAGCGACCCTCTGTACAACAGGGGAAACACTATTATCAGTGCTTCTCTGCCGTTCATAGGGTTTTCAATGGCAGATTGATTTTTGGGAGGGGGTTGCCAGGTCCTCCTCCCAAGCCTACAGCTTCTGGTGTTCCCAGGCGGTCTCCCATCCAGGTACTAACCAGGCCTGACCCTGCTTAGCTTCCGAGATCTGACAGGATCGGATGCCACAGGGCTACAGCTGCAGGCCTGAAATGTATGTGCTGGTCAATTTCAGATATACAAATGTATCATCTATTAAAATAAAAGATATGTTTAATGTAACATCAATATTTTCTGAAAGCAGTTCAAGTAGATATCATATTGGCAAAAAGAAAGTATTTCATAAAATACTCTATACAATTAAGACATTTCTATGTGAAATATGAAAGGCATGGAAATGATTTGGCAGCATTTTTGGTACAGCTCTCCTAGTTAGAATAATACTTTTCATTATCCTCCACATGGCAAAGAAAAAATCCATTTACTACTTATTGCATGAAAAAGATTTTTCTTAGATAATGATTCTTATTAAAAATTATTTTAAGAAATGTTTTCCTTTCCATTAGTCTATAATACAATGGTTCTATTCTGTATGTACATATGCATGTACAAGATAATATTTTACTCTAATGAAAAAATACTAATGAAAAAAAACACTCATAATGATGAAAGGTCCTAATTTCAAAAAAGTTATATGAGAATTGTTATGATTATGAGGATAGCTGATTTCATGTTATGAAATTCATGTTATGAAATTCATATGAAATTCATAAAATTCATTTAATGGAAAGACTTCTGGCTACCATCAAATCAATAAACTTTAACATACCTGGCTTTAATGGGAAAGTTTTGTGAAATATCTTTCATTAATTTTATGGCATCATGAACTGGATTGGACACTATTTGAGAAGCTGCTTGAAAACTAAGATCTGGAAGGAAAAAATATCATTAAAGACTCTTGTATAATGTTAGACCTTTATAAACATTTCCATGCAATCTAACTTTATTCAATCCTTCTACCCACATATTCACCTATAGATAAATTAACATTCTTATATCTAACATCCTTTAAAAGTTTGAAATGGAAAACAATCACTTAGGTCCAACGAAGGTTAAGTCTTATGCTTTTATGAATAATTATCATTTAATACCTATTACTTGGTTTCCACAAATTACAGCATAACTTCAAAAGTGATGCATGGAAATAAATGCTGACATAAAGTTAATTTTTTTCTACACTTAGGTTAAGTACAATATGACAAAAAATTGTTATAAAAAAATGGAAAAGGGCTTTGAAGAGCCACATTGGAAGGAACCTCAATGACCCCAATGTATTTAACTCAGTAAAAAACATTGATTTTCTCTTTTTAATACTGTTTACCTTTACACTGAAATAAAAACTTTAAAAAAGAAAGTTATTATTTTTTCTGTCATGTTTTATTGAAAGAAATATGTGAGTGGCCAATCATAGTCAGTCTCAAATATGTCAGGAGCAGTAATCTTAGTCTCATTACTTTGTCAGGAGTCAGAAAACATTTTAAAGCCAAATTCTTTCATTATCTAATAGTGAAGTATACTGCTTTTAACATTTTTGATAGAGGTGGAACCCTGATTTATCAAATAAAGTAAAATAACCAGTTTGACATAAGGTTAGTTCTGTTGTCATGCTCCCATTATAAAGTACTAAATCCACCTAGAGGCAAATACTAGAAAAAGATACTTTTAGGGTGGTCTCCCATCGGAAACAGTTTAATGGATTAGGGTTCAAATACCAACTACATCGTGTACTAGCTGAATTAATCTTAATGAAAATTTCCTCAATGTATTCAAATGTTTCCAAGCACCAGTACTGCAGTGAAACTGTGAGTGCTCACTAATGTGTCCTAATTGTGAAAGACAATGAGTTTTTTTCAAGTCTCTCCCTTAAGAGGATTCTTTTGCCACAAGATCCTGTCAAAAAAAGAAAAAGTACTGATGTACTAATAGTGGTCCAGAGAGGATAAATTCCATCAGCTAAAAGAAGCTGATTCTTCAAGGTGAATTCATCATACCAGTGTTATTAAAATATCTCATTCTGTTAAACAATGTCCCATCAACAGTGGTTAATGGATAGAACATTTTAATTAGGTAGGTAAGCTCAGTAGAATTTAAAGAACCTTAATATACCCTATCTTGCACATTCTGATATAATTTTAAAATATGATCTTCAAAGATCTGTTAAATATAAATAAAATTAAGCTACATACTGTTTGGTACAGTTTAAATAACTTAACTTGGGGTGAAAAAGCTTTACTTATTAGCTATGTGGCAATTAGCATATTGAACTGCTAAATTTCACTTTTCTTATTTATGAAATGGAAGGGGCTCTTCTTCAGAATCTTAATGTGAGAGTCAAATAAGATACTTTATATGAGAGAATCCTGTAAATCATAATCCTGTGAAATATAAAGTATTATTATTTGTATATTATAAGTTATGGTGGCAAGAGAATTTTTTTTTGTTGTTTTTTGGTACTGGGGGTTGACCCCAGGGCTTCACACTTGCATGTTTTGCAAGTGCTGGACCATGAGTGGCAAGAGAATTCTAATATTCTTTTGATTGTTATTTTAAAAACAAAAAATTGATTAATAGTTACCTACAGATGGGTTGGGGTTGGGGTTTAGCTCCATTGGTAGAGTGCTGCTCTGCGCTCTCTGATGACCAGGGTTTGATCCCTAGCACCGCAAAAATGGGAGAAGGATGCAGCAATCCACTCCCAAAGCAATCCCCAAAATAACCAGATGTTGTAAACACTAGGAGGGTCACTATGAGTCTGAGTCAAACTCAATTTGAAGACACCTAACAGCAGCAGCAGATGGGTGGTGGGTAGATGTGCAGAGCAAATGCTGATGAATACATATTACTTTTCTTGTAGGTGATAAAAATGTTGTAAAACTGGCTATAGTAACTTGTGAAACTCCAAAAATGTACTAAAAACCATTGAACATTACAGTATAAATGGTTGAATTATATGTTGTTAGGTGCCTTTCAGTCAGGTCTGATTCCATAGCAACCCTATGTAAAACAGAATGAAACAATACCCACATTGGGCCATGCACACAATCTTTTTTATATTTAAACCCACTGTTGTAGGCACTGTGTTAATCCATATACTTGAGGGTCTTCCTTTTGTTGACTCCCCACTCTCCCTAACGTAATGTCTTTCTCCAGGGATTGGTCCCTCCTGACAAGATGTTCAAATATGTAAGACAATCTAGACGTCCTTGCTTCCAAGGAACAGTTTGGTTGCACTTCTTCTAGGACAGATCTGTTGGTTCTTTTGGGAATCTATGATATATTCAATATGTGTCTCCAGCACTATAATTCAAAAGCATCCATTCTCCTCTCTCCCTTATCTGCTGCCCATTTTTCACAAGCATATGGTACAACTGTAAATACCATGACATGAGTCAGGCATACCTTCGTCTTCAACGTGACATCTTTACTTTTTAACACTTTAAAGAGGTTTTTTGCAACAGCTTTTCCCAGTGCAATATGTCTTTTGCTTTCTTGACTGTTGCTTCCATAAGTGTTGACTGCTGAACCAAGTAAAACAAAATCTTGGAGAGCCTCAATCTTTTTATCATAAAGTTGCTTACTGACTCAATTGCAATTTTTGTTTTCTTGATGTTAAGGTGCAATCCATACTGAAGGCTGTGTTCTTTGATCTTCATCAGTAAATATTTCAAATCCTCTTCATTTCTAGCAAACAAAGTTATGACATTTGCATAATACAGGTTATTAATGAATCTTCCTCCAATTCTAATGCTATGTTGTTCTACTTAAAGTCCAGCTTCTCAGATTATTTGCTCAACATAGAGACTGAAGAGGTAGGGTGAAAGGATACAGTTCTGATTCACACCTTTCCTGACTTTAAACCAGGTGGAGTCTCCTTGTTCTGTCTGAATGATTGCTTCCTGCTCCACATACAAATTCCTCAAGAGTACAATTAAGTGCTCTGGTATTCCCATTTTTTATAATGTTATCCATAATTTGTTGTGATCCTCAAAGTCAAATGCCTTCAAATAGTCAATATAGACAGATATTTTTCTGGTATTCTCTTCTTTTGATCTGATGTCATGGTGGTACAGCTGTACGCTTCCCTTTCTAAGTATTGCTGTTTATTTTCATATAAGTGAAAACATATGGTATTTTTCTTGGATCTAGGTTTTTTTGCTTAAGATGATATTCTCAAGTTGCATCCATTTTGCTGCAAATGACATAATTTCATTCTTCTTTACTGCTGAGTAACAGTCCATTATGTATATATACCTCAATTTTTCAATCTACTCTTCTGTTGATGGATATCTTGGTTGATTCCACACCCTTGTGATTGTGAAGGGTGCTGCATTAGACATAGAAGTGCAGGTGTCCCTGTGGTGTGATGACTCACTTTCTTTTCAGTTTTCAATGGCTGTTTAAGAACTGGTTCAGGAGTGGGCTACCAGGTCCTTCTCCAATTTTTTTGCAGTACAGCAGATCAAATCCAGAGCCTCAGTCTGTACACAGCAGCTCTCTGCAATTGAGCTAAACCCCAGCCCAATATTAATGACATCATTTGATAATTTAAACTTTCTGTTGGATCCCCTTTCTTGGGAATAGGCACAAATATGGATCTCCTCCAGTCAGTTGGCCAGGTAGATGTTTTGCAAATCTCTTGACATAAACATATGAGCACCTCCACTGCTGTATCTGTTTATTGAAACATGTCAACTGAAATTCCATCAACTCTTGGAGCCTTGTGTTTCGCTAAATACCTTCAGGGCAACTTCTACTTCTTTCTTCAGTAGCACTGGTTCCTGATCATATGTAACCTCTTGAAATGGTTGATCATCCACCAATTCTTTTTGGTATAATGATTCTGTATTACTTCCATCTTCCTTTGATGTTTCCTGTGTTGTTTAATGTCTTCCTTATAGAATCCTTCACTATTGCCACTCGAGGCTTGAATTTTTTCTTCTTAGTATGTGAATAATATCTCAATAGCTATGCTAATAAAGGTTGATAGAAGATGTGATAAAAATTATGAATTATGAAGAAAAATGGCATGTCCTCCTGACCTAATAAATCACTGCAAATAATGAAAGCAACAAATTGAAAAGCATTTATAATTCAAGCCAAATTTTGGTCACAAAATAAATGTCTTGGAGGTTGTCAGCACAGAAGCTATTCTATGTTAGTAACTCCATGTCCTCTGACTAGATGTTTTCAATAAAAATTTATGAGTAAGCTGGGCTTGGTGGTGCCCACCTGTAATCCCAGTGATTTGGTAGGCAAAGGCAGGAGGATCACAAGTTCGAGACCAGAGGTAGTCTGTCTATTTTAGTGAGACCTTGTCTCAAAAAAAGGAAAACAAATGGGCTGATGGTGCAGCTCAGTGGTACAGCACTTGCAAAGCATGCAAGCGCAAGGCCCTGGGTTCAACCCTCAGTACCGAAAAAAAAAAAATTATGAGCGAAACACACAATCGTTTAAAAAGAGAATAAAAGTAAAATTTACTTACGTTCTCTCCTGACTTAGCCAGGATTTTAAATCAATGTCACCGATTCTCTGATATGGAATTTAATTCTTGAGACTAACTATATATCATTACATATTTTAAAGTGACAGTATCAAATGAGTACACTTCATAAAATATTCTTATGAGCATAAAAACATGACTTATTCAATAATATCTTAATTAAATATGTACTTCCACATAGATACAATTTGTCTTGCTCACATTAGTAATTATTACTGTCTACAACATGTTTTATAAAAGCTTATTTAATAAAAGAGAGATCAGTTACCAAAGCATTGTGTTAAAGTATCTCAAAACACTATACCTTGTAGCTCCCAGACTTTCAAAGGCATCATTTCTGTGTTATTCTCAGTCAGGTACTTCTGGAATATTGTCAGATTATCTCTAAGATCTGGATATATTTCTCTGCATCAGAATATTAAGTAATATTAATTATCACCACCGACAATAAATCATACAAGTGGTATACGGTTGAAGTTAGTTCTTCTGAATAATTACACAAAACTAATCATTGAGCATTAAGATAACAAATTGTGATCCAGCTATATCCATAGAACTTAAAAATAATGAGGGAGATCCTTTATAAAATATAAAAACAAAACAATCTGGAGGGATATATTCTCAGTTGTAACACTATAAAAGATACAAGGATGAGGAGAGAATCATTGATTTTACACACACACACACACACACACACACACACTTATGTATGTATGTATTTCTTTTTTTGTGGTACTAGGGTTTTTTTTTTTTTTTTTTTTTTTTTTACTTTTTTGGGACAGGGTCTGCTAAATTACACAGACTGCCTCTGGTCTCGAACTTGCATTCCTCCTACCTCCAACTTCCAAGTCGCTGGGATTACAGGCATGTGCTATTGTGCCTGGCTGCCATATATTTTTTAATCTCAATATTTTAAAGTTGTAAGTATAATGGCTGTGTACCATGACACACCCTACAATAAAATCTGCTGGGAGGTCAAGATAGGAAGATTCTGAGTTCTAGCCAGAGGCAGCCCGTGCTTAGCAAGGCTGTCTCAAAACAAAAAATAAAAAGGGGGGTTGTGGGTATAGCTCACTGGTAGAGCACTTGCCTAGCATGAATATTCTATTCCTGTGTCGAGTCACCTTGGCAGGAAAAGGAAGGAGTCCCAACTTTAATTCTTGAAATGTTAATTATATGAGCATACGAAATTAAGACCATATGTTAAAAAGGTTTTTAACATAGCAGACTGTGGAAAAGAAATTTTAGAAAGTTTTCTTCTTCTGGTGGGTCATAGATTCCTTCAAGCTTCATAGCCATATTATCCATGATTTTTGTAACCCATTAGATCTATAAAGTGTTAGATGTAACAACTTTTGTTTTAGCTTCCTATTAGAGATAATTTTCATCTCTTCCAGTCATCTTTTACTAAGCACACTGAATCCAATGTGTCATATGAAGTTATTTTAATTTTTATCTCATGTTTTAATAATGAAAGTAGTATTAGAACTGCCTTTAAAAATAAACTAATATAATTTTTAAAAAGCATTTTCCATCACTTACCAATTTAGTTTATGAGAAAATTGCCATTTTTAATACTTCAAAATAATTATATATTAGCTAACATTACAACTTTGTTGTTTTTGTTGTTAGGTGCTGTCAAGTCAGGTCTGATTTATTTATTTTAAAAATAATCTTTTGCCGGGCGCGGTGGCGCATGCCTGTAATCCCAGTGGCTCGGGAGGCAGAGGCAGGAGGATCGCAAGTTTGAGACCAGAAGCAGTCTGAGTAATTTAGCGAGACCCTGTCTCAGAAAGTAAAAAAAAAAAAAAAGGGGCTATAGGTGCAGCTCAGTGGTCCAGCACTTGCAAAGCACGCAGGTGCGAAGCCCTGGGTTCAAACCCCAGTACGGCAAAAAAAAAAAAAAAAAAAATCTTTTAGTTAGGTTTTTACCCCCCTTAAAAGAATTCACTTCAAACAGTATTTTCTTCTTGGCATTATCTTAAGTAACGATTTAAATAAATAATGACATAATAATAATTTTCATTTTTTCTATTCATTTTTAAGAAACATTTTTATGGTGTTTATTAAGTGCCATGAACTGTCATACACACTATGTTACTAAATTACTTTACTTACTCTCTTCAAATTTAAAAAACTTCCTAAAAGAATATACATTGTGCAACTAGTTATTTACCTATTATGAGAAATTTGAGAAACAAGTTATGATCTTCAAGTATGGAAAATGATAATTCATACAGGGACAGGATTGTATAGCATAAATGAAGAATGAGATCAAAAATATTATAAAAATAGCATATATTTGGCAATTTATTTGTAAGTTTATGTTCACTGCTTCACAATTTCAAGGATTAACCAATTCTATAAATGTCAAGTCTTTGTTTATACAACAACATTTTGGGGGACTAAAAGGAGAGAAATACACATTTAAAAGTGACCCAAACACAGGTTATGAAAAGTTCTAAATTTTTATTTTTCTAGTTACCCAACCTGCAGTTAGCTCAGTTGGTAGAGTGCTACTCTGCACTCTCTCAGGTCCTGGTTTTGATCCACAACACTGCAAAAATGGAAAAAGGACAGGGCAATCCACTCCCAAAGCAATCCTAAAAATAATCAGCCACTGGAAACACTATGAATAGCAGAGAAGCACTGACATAGCTTCTGGGCATGGCACAGTGTTGGTGTTTTGTCCTGTTGTACACAGGGTCACTATAAGTCAGACCCAACTTGGAGGCACCTAACAACAGGAAATTATCTCAAGGATGCTATATCTAGTATTAGAAATGGAATCCCAACTCTACATTTAAATAAAACAATTACACCTAATTAATGAATAAATTTCCATCTTGAAGATTGATGTGAGATAAGCCAAGCATGGTGGTGCACACCTGTAATCCTCCTGACTCAGGAGGTAGAGCTAAACGAGACCAGCATGGGCCATTTTGAATCAGATAATCATACAATCTACTATGCTTGGAATGATAGATTGAAGAGAAACAGGGTTGTATTCATCACCAAAAAAAATCTCAAGATCTGTCCTTGAAGTAAAATGTTGTCAATGATAGAATAATATCCATATCCCCATAGGAAGGCCAGTTAATATGACTATTATTCAAATTTATGCACCCAGCAATGAGGCTACAAAATGAAGATAGGGAAGATTTTTACTAGCTTCTGCAATCTGAAATAGATCAAACATGCAATCAAGATGTACTGATAATTACTGGTTACTGTAATGCAATAGTTGGAAACAAAAAAGGCAGCTCAGTAGGCGGAAATTATGGGCTTGGTGACAGAAACAGTGCTGGAGATTGTATGATAGAATTTGGTCAGACCAATGACCTTTCACTGCAAATACATTTTTTGACCAGCATAAACAGCAACTATACACATGGAATTCAGGAACATACAGGAACCAAACTGACTATATTTGTGGAAAGAGACAATGACAAACTTCAATATCACAAGTCAGAACAAGACCAGGTGCTGATTATGGATCAGACCACCAACTGCTCATACACAGGTTCAAACTGAAAGTGAAGAAAATTAGAACAAGTATACAAGAGCCAAGATATGACCTTGAGTATATCTCACCTGAGTTCAGAGACCACTTCAAGAACAGAGTTGATGCATTAGACACTAATGATCAAAGACCAGATGAATTGTGGCATGACATCAAAGGCATCATTCATAAGGAAAGTAAAATGTTATTAAAAAGAAAAAAAGACCAAATTACATGTTAAAAGAGACTGACACTTGCCCTAGAACGTTGAGCAGCTAAAATAAAAAGAAGAAATGATGAAGTTAAAGCACTAAACAGAAGATTTCAAAGGGCAGCGCTATAAGATAAAAATAAAATATTATAAAATGACATGTGCAAAAAACTAGAGATAGAAAAATAAAAGTGAAGAAAACACTCTTTTTCTCAAGCTTAAAGAACTGAAGAAAAAATTCAGGCCTCAAGGAGCAATAGTGAAGGATTCTACAGAGAAAATATTAAACAACGCAGGAAACATCAAAGGAAGATGGAAGGAACACACAGAGTCATTATACCAAAAAGAATTAGTGGATGCCCAACCATTTCAAGAGACTGCATATGATAAAGAACCAATGTTATGGAAGGACAAAGTAGAAGCTGCCTTGAAGGCATTGGTGAAACACAAGATGCCAGAAATTGATGTGATAGCAATTGAGATGTTTCAACAAATAGTTGCAGCACTGGAGGTGCTCACAAGTTTATGTCAAGAGATTTGCAAAGCAGTTACATGGCCAACTGACTGGAAGAGATCTATATCTGTGCATATTCCCAAGAAAGGGGATCCAATCGAATGTAGAAATTGCCAAACAATATTACTAATATCACATGCATGTAAAATTTTGCTGGAGGTCATTCAAAGGCAACTGCACCAGTATATAGATAGGGAACTGACGGAAAATCAAGCCAGACTAAGAAGAGGGTGTGGAACCAAGGACATGATTGCTGATGTCAGATGGATATAAGTTGAAAGCAGAGAATACTAGAAAGATGTCAATGTTTTATTGACTGTTCAAAGGCATTGGACTGTGTGGCTCATAACAAATTATGGATAACATTGCAAAGATTGGGAATACCAAAGCACTTAAGTGTACTCATGAGGAATCTGTCCATGGACCAGGAGACAGTCATTTGAACAGAATAAGGAAACACTGGCTGGTTTAAAGTCAAGAAAGGTGTGCTTTAGGGCTGTATCCTTTCACCATACCTCCTCAATCTCTATCCTTAGCAAATGATTTGAGAAGCTAGACTTTATGAAGAGGAATGCAAGATCATGATTGGAGGAAGACTCATGAACAATCAGCGTTATGCAGATGACACAACTTTGCTTAGTGAAAATGAAGAGGATTTGAAACATTTACTGATAAAGATAAAAGAACTCAGCCTTCATTATGGATTGTGCCTCAATATCTGTTGGGGATTTTTAAAATCATATTCCACAACTAGGGTCCCCCATGATAGCCTGAGGGGCTGACCCCTAGTTGACCTCAGGGCTCATCTCACTCACTCAAACCAGCCCCTCCCATTGAGTGAGCAAAGATGGTGCCTGGCCAGTCTGACCTGTCCTAACTACCCTAAATTTGATTGGCTCCCCTCAGCATTTTCAGGTAATAACTGTCCCCACCTGGTGGGTATGACAATTTACCTGCTGTACCTGTCAGGTGTGTGCTCTGATTGGCTGAATCCCAACATGTGACTCCTCTGGGACCCTATAAAAGTAGGGCTCCTGGAGCCCACCTCACCCCACCTTTCTGATTGTCCCTCAATTGCCACCTGAACCCTATCACCTGGACCAGCGCTCCCTACTCCAGCAAGATCTACAAGCAACCCTGAGGGATCAAGCCCAGGGGCCCCGAAGAGCCGAAGGATTCTAGCAAGCCACGAAGAGTCTCCCAATTCCTCCCATTATTGGGAAGGATGGAGGTAGAGAAGGCGAGCCACGAGAGGCAAGACCAACTGACCTCCACGGAACACCGGCGGCTATGGCTGTGCCTTTAAGGCTGAGCTGTACCAGCACTCAGCCTGCAGAATGCTGCAGGCTTAGAGCCAGCACTTAGAGGGCACTAGAACTTTGCTCTATAGGGGCTGCTTGCTCCTTGCCCTCCATCAGGGGAGCACCCAATAAACCTTACCTTCCCTGCTTTGCCATCTGAAGGTTTCCTAAAGTCCTTCATTAATGCCACCGGCCAACTTGTTATGTTGTAGGTTTGACTCTAATTCTAGCCAGGCTAGAGCTAAAACCCCAACAAATATCAACAAAACAAAAATCCTTACACCTTGATCAGTAAGCAACTTCATGATAAATAGATATTAGAGTTGCCCAAGATTGTGCTTTACTTGCTTCTACAATCAACATCTATGAAAGAAGCAGTCAAGAAATCAAAAGACAAACTGCACTGGGAAAAGCAGTTACAAAAGAGCTCTTTAAAGAGTTGAAAAGTGAAGACATCACATTGAAGATGAAGGTGTGCCTGACTCATGCCATGGTATTTTCAGTTGAATCATAAGGTTGTGAAAGCTAGACTTTGAATAAGGGAGACAGGAGGAGAATTTATTTATTTATTTATTTATTTATTTATTTTTTCAGTACTTGGGGTTGAACCCAGGGCCTCGCACTTGCATACTTTTCAAGTGCTGGACCACTGAGTGTATGTCCAGCCTATTTTTTTACTTTTTGAGACAGGGTCTTGCTACATTATGCAGATTGTCTCTGGTATTGAACTTGTGATCTTCCTGCCTCTGCTTCCTGAGCCACTAGGATTATAGGTGTGTACCACTGCGCCTGGCTTAGAATTTATGTTTTTGAATTATGGTGCTGGAGATGAATATTGAATATACCATGGACTGCCAAAATAACCAACAGCTCTATCTTAGAAGTGCAACCAGAGTGCTTCTTGGAAGCAAGGATGGCTATACTGTGTCTTCTTTACTTTGGACATTTTGTCAGGAGGGACCAATCCCTGGAGAAAGATATCATGTTTGGGAGAGTAGTAGGTCAAGAACAACAAAAAAGGTAACTCTTAACTAGATGGATTGACACAGTGGATACAACAATGGGCTTAAATATAAAAAAAGGTAATATGCCTGGCACAATGTTGGGTAGTGTTTTGTTCTGTTATACATAGGGTTGCTATAAATCAAATGTGACTCAACGGCACCTAAAACCACATAATTTCAAGAAGTAGATATACCTTGATTTATCAATATTTTCCTGGAATTTGTGATAAGGAAAAACTTAGATGCACAGAAATTGGTAAGCAAAAATATTCAATGAAAAGGTAGGGCAATAATCTAAAGCCCTATTCTTTGGGACAATTCCAAATGATGGAATACCCTGTAGTATGTGAAAAAAGGAGCTGCATGGTATGGTTCCACTGTGCAAAACAATATTCTATGTGTGTGTTTATTATAGATATAAAAACACACACAGAAATGTTAGAAAAATATGTACACAAACACTATGAGAGTAACAGTTATCTCCCAAGTGTGGAATTAGTGGTGATTACTTTTTAATTGTATGGTTTTTTATCTATCTTTGTGACATTAGCTGTGTATTACTTTCACAATAAATAAAAACTTTGGCACATATATAAAAGAGTATGTACATAAAAAAGAAAGAACATGTACCAATACAGCATATCAAATTAATTCCTTTAAAAGCAAAAGGGTAAGGTAGGCACCATGGTCCAAGCCTGTAATTCCAGCTATGCAGGAGGCTGAAGCAAGAGGAGCATGAATTCCACGTCAGAAACAGTCTGCACAACTTTGTGAGACTCTGTCTCAAAAATTTTAGAAAAGGGCTAGGGGTCCATCTCAGTGGTGGTGTACTTGCCTAGTATGCCTAAGGCCCTGGATTACCACACCTATGTACTGCAGAAAACAAAACCAAAAATAAACATCCCAAAAGGGTAGAATAATAACAATTTCACTTTACTTCAGACTTACTTTAATTTTCCAAAGAGAAATCCTTGAACTTCATTTGGTTCAGTCTTATCTTCTATAGTATTATTAGTCACAGCTGCATTTTTGCAAATAAAAACAAAACAAAAATATTTTTAGGCTAGGGAAAAAACATGTAATCAATAATCAGAACTCAGAGTGAAATGAAATTCCATTTGTTTTACATTGTTTTTCCTTTATGGACAAGCTTTATATACATGAGTATAGACTTGTATTTCTGAGTGCTCCCTCTCTTTTTAAACAGGCTTGGATTAATAACCACCATAATGAGTACCTTATAGGTCAGTTCATAGTCAGATTCTATTTTGTAATCAGGAAGGACAAGACAAAGGGCCTATAACAAATAGTTGCCTTAGCTTTTAAGTCTGTTATAAGATCTATACCCTAATAAATATGAGTCTCCGTGTATTTCCAACAACTTTAAAGAAAATCAAGTAATCTTTATGAAGACACCATACTCATGGCCTTAAAGAATCAAGATATATTTTACAGTCATTTCCTTCCTCACTAAATAATTATACAGTGCAGTAAATACACTTCTCCCTATTACTCTTCTCTAAAACAAGTAAAAACCTTGAGTGCTTTAATCTAATCTTCCTTTGCTTTGACTAGTCTTCCTTTTCCTCCTGTTCCTTCTTTCATTGGGAAAACATTTGCTTATTACCATGGTGTCTGATGGGATAGATACCAGGAAAAGGGACAGAAATGACACAAGTGATGTTTGGTGGGAAAAGAGACAAAGGGACAGCTTTAATGAAGTGAGTAAAACTTTTGTAACAGAAGGAAAAACCAACCACTTACAGAACAGGAAGACAGGCAGACATCTTAGAGGTAGTGACTAATATGTTGTTGTTAGGTGCTGTTGAGTTGTGTCCGACTCATAGTGACCCTTATAGGGTTTTCAATGGCTGACTGTTTAGGGATTGCCTCGGGAGTGGATCGCCATGTCCTTCTCCAAGTGACTAATACAGGAGAATCTTAAAAGATGAGTAGGACTAGAGGAATACAAAGAGGAAGGAGAAGTGAGGAGGGCTATAGAAAGTAGGATCAGCATATGCCTATGGGTCAGCAAGCCTTTACATGGAGGCCAACCACAGAGGTATTCAGGGAACAGAAAATTATTGTGAATCATAGTTTAGTATTTCAAGAACAAAGGATACAAATGAGAGAAGAATGAGGAAAATTATGGCAGGAAAAAAACAGATTGTGAAAAGCTTTGTTTGTAATGGTGTAGTACCTGAATTTATGAGGGATATTACAGGGAGCCACTAAAGAATTTTAAGTAGTGGAATTAAAAAGTTAGATTTTCATCATAAGAAGTTCATTTTGAAAGAACTGTGGAGAAAAGACTGATTAATCTATTTTGGAGAGTGATGAAAATGAAGTCACTGAACACCAAAGATCAGAGAGATAGATAATTAAGAATCTGATATAAATATGCAGGGAGAGAGAAAAAAGGATTGAATAAAAAAAGTGGCAATTAGAAATGGAAAAGAAATATTCCAAATAAATATAAAAGATTAATGATAGAATTTGGTATGTAATATAGATAACATATATGTGATAATCTGACTTGTTAAAGAAAAGTCTACAAAGGTAGCTAGAAGATGCCCTATGTTACTATCATGACTAAGACTCTGAGTTGTAAAACATTATAGAGCCATACAGAAATACACAAAATCTGGATAACTTCCACTATACTTTCCAGTAACTGCAATCAAAAGTATTTAAATTCCAGTAATGCAGATCTTTGTTTTAAACACATTCAGGAGAAGTACCCAGAGCTAAGTTTGTGATTAAGGCAGAGTCTGTATCATGAGATCCTGAATAGGAAAACAGAGTTAAAGTCAAAGCTACATCTGAGTGCCTATGAAAGAAGGAACTAGCCAAACATGGTGGTCTACCTTAAAAATCTCAGCAACTCAGGAGTTGAGGCAGGAGGATCACAAGTAGAGGACAGAGGCAGCCTGTGTTAACTTAGTAAGACCCTCTCTCAGAACAAAAGTTAAAAAATGGGCTAAGGGTGCAGCTCAGTGGCAGAGTACATGGAAAGCATGTGTGAGGCCCTGGGTAATACACTCACTGATGCAAAAATACATACATACATACATACATACATACATACATACATACATACATACATCCCAGGAATATAAAACTCCTAACCAAGAAACCACCATAAATAAATTTCAGAGGAACCAGGTAATAAAGGATTTCCATGACAGTTCTGAGAATTATTTTATTTAGGCCTCCATACTCTCATTTTCTAGAGCATCTATTTAGTTTATACAACTACAGACAGATATTGGTTTGAAGATCACAAATGTAATGAATCTACCTCTTTCAAACAAACAATTCCTAGGCCTTACCTATCCTGCTTAAAAAAGATCATCTTAGCTTCAATATTAACAAATTTGTCAGGCAAGGCTTCCCAAGCTACCATTTCACCAAAGAGCTACAGGCTGACAGAAATACTGATCCCCTTAGGGATTCCTAGGGTGCAAGGCAGAGAATGGGATAACTTGAGTTCCTGGACCAGTCATCTCTAGTCATAAGCAGCCTCATCTATTACCTCAGTGTACCTTGTATGTACTATCATTTGTTATGTGGCTCTGAAAATGGTTAAGAAGCCATTTAGTAAAAGCAAAATAATATTCTACCTTCTATTTTTAAAGAAGTTTTATAAATACAGTAATGTTAAATATATTTCTTTCGGCTTAAAATTAAATTTCAAACTCAGAAGGAACATACCCACCCAATCTCCAACCTCAAATGAACACACATAGGATTATGGTCATCACACACACACACACACACACACACACACACACACACACGTGATGACTATAATCCGGTATGTGTTCATATATATGTATATATATATTTATTTTATTTTATTTTATTTTTTTGGGCGATACTTAAAGTTGAACCCAGGGCCTCGTGCTTGCATGCTTTGCAAGTGCTATACCACTGAGCTGCACTCCCAGCCCATTTTTTTGTACTTTTTGAGACAGGGTCTCACTAAATTATGCAGACTGCCTCTGATCTCAAACTTGTGATCCTCCTGCCTATGCCTCCCGAGTTGCTGGGATTACAGGTGTGCACCACCATGCCTGGCTCATCACATACATTTTTAAAACAAAACTATGTCAACATCCAACTTTTCATTCTACTCAAATACAGAGATTAAAAAAAAAACAAAAAAAACACTCCACTTACTTTTAACCTGGACATCATCCAATGCTTTGTATTCTGTATTCTTAATTGCTAGCTCCACACCATAGCCAGACAAGTATATTTTACGTGCGCTTGGTTTCTGTTCAAATACATTTATTTTATAAAAAAGATAAAACACTTGGTCAAAAATCTTGTTTTAAATATAGCACAATGACATATGAGGACATTAGGGTAAATCACTAATACTGAAGGCTTTTCCTTTTTTTTTTTTCTTTTGCTGCAGTGACAGAGATTGAATCCAGGGTCTTGCACACACTAGGCAAGAACTCTGCCACTGAGTTATATCCCTAGTCCAATATCAAAGGTTCTGAACAATGGTGAAATATTATTTGAGAGCACATTTATGACCTCTATAGAGCCTATTACCAGAATTGTTTTTCAGGACTGTGAGGGCTGAACCCAAGGCTTTGCACATGTAGACAAGTGCTCTACCACTGAGCTGCAGCCTAAGCCTTTTTTTTTTTTTTTTTTTTTTTAATTTTTCACTTTAAGAGAAGGTCCAGGTTGTGCAAACTGCCTCTGGTCTCAAACTCACAGTTTTCTTTACCTCAGCCTCCCAAGTGAATGGAATTATAGCCATGTACCATGGCATCCAGTAGGAACCAGAATTTGATGGATGATACCCTCTTTACTATCTAAAAACAGTGTCATGACACTTTAGGTTTAAATACTTATATAATGAAAAATTTAGATCATGTTTTGTTAGACCTCAGACCTTGACATGTCTAACAGAGTTAACAGAGGATCCAATAGAGTCAAGTTTCAACAAAATTGTACTCCTTGGGACCTCCATAGGAATTGATAAAGCAGCAAATACTATTTATTTGGTAGGTGTCTGGATGGAGGACAGTCAGAGAGCTGCCAAAAGCAAATAATGAAAAGGAGGGACAAAGGAGACAAAACAAAAACAAAACAAAACAAAACAAACCCTAAGTGTGTGTGTGTGTGTGTGTGTGTGTTTGTGTGTGTGTGTGTATATATATATATATATGGCAAGAATTGGCAAGAATTTTGTTATCTATGTTTCTTCTATAAAATGCAAATATAAAATATACTTCTAGAGATTCCTATCAAGCATAAAAGGTACTACATTTTATTCAACAGGAAGCAATGTGGATGAATAATTTTAAAGATTTCTAAGGTTCTTTCCAGCTTCCACAATGAAATTCTTACTAGTTGTGCTGTAACCATTATCATTTGGCATATTATTTCAGGAGTTAGGAAATCAGTTTAACTTAGTGTTCAGCAAACTCTTGCAACTTCTTGGAAGATGCTGTTTGTCCTCTGTTTAATAGACTTGCATAGGGACAGTTTTGCAATCCTAAACATTACAGAGGGAAAGTACAGGGTAGACGGTTGGAGGGAAGGAAAATCTTGAGTAGCAAGACATTTTTTTCTCTTCTTTCCTCCCTAACCCCCGAACACTAAAAAAAGTCTATGACTAAAGTGACTATTCTTCAGTTTGTTCTATTTCCAAGTAAAAACTGGCCTCAGATATGCTGACCCTGTTGCCCACACTAAAATTTAATTTGTTACTATCTCAAGTACATGCTATAATAAAAGATATGGTGTAGAAACTGGGTTATTATCTGGGCGCCGTGTCACATACTTGTAATCACAGTGGCTTGGGAGGCTGAGAAAGGAGGACTGCAAGTTTGAGGCCAGAGGCAGGCTGTACAACTGAGACTGTCGCAAAATTTTAAAAAGATTTTTTTAAAAGCAATTACGTTATTTATAATTATAGTAAACTGACAAAGTTGTCAATCTTATAAAAAGTTTTCAATTTCATAGTTCAATTTAAAAATATATTTTGAACATTCATTCAAAAGACAAATGGTGGCACAGCAAATTGAAGCTGAAAGGGCACATATCTTATCATAGTTCATGCAAGAAATATAATTCCACATAATTTATTCCTATTATCAGTTCTGGAATGTTATTAGCTCCTTAGTAATAAAAGGAAATGTTTATTAATTCATATTTACTTCCTCCACTTAAATGTATTAAGATAAGATTTGAATTATAGTTTAATAAGTTTGGATCTGCAAACCAAAATGCTCATAGGTCAAAACTGCTAAAATTTTTTTTCACTTTCTTATTTTCTTTTTCCCCCACAAAAGACATCTGTTCAAAAGGTAGCATAAATAAATGTATTTTTATTAGAATTAAATGTTCACTAGATTTACATTATTGCTACTGTGAATGTACAAGATATCATTCATTAACCAGAAGGTTGTATTTCAAGCTACAAAGTGTTATGATAGTTGGTCAATATGATTTCACAGAAGAATATTAAATGGAGAATAACTTAAGACAAATTCTCAAAAGATGGGCATACCCTCTAGGAAGCCTATTAGAATCACTTGAAGGACATTTAAATAAGATAAATATATACTTCTATCTCCCATTCCCATTCCTATTCTACTTTGTCTCTCATCTCTGTTCTGCAGCACCCAGTAGAGAATCAAAGCCTTAATGTGCTGCTGTTACTGTCTGGAATATATCTATCCGTCAAAGTTTACTGGTTTAAGAGAAAGCACACTACTTAAAATGTTTTATGGGCATACTCTAGCCCAATCTTGATCCTCTTTTGTTCCTTCATATTTATTTTTTTCTTGAAACATTTTTTATTCTCATCTAACATAATGTATTTATTCCGTTGGTTTGTTTGGTTGGTTCGTTGGTTTTTTGCACAGTACTTGGCAGTTGAACCCAGGGCCTCACACATACTTTGCAAGTACTGTACTACTGGGCCACACCCCTAGCCCATTTTTTACTTTTTATCTGAGACATGTTCTCACTAAATTGTGCAGGCTGCCTCTGGCCTCGAACCTGCGATCCTTTTGCCTCCGTCTCTCAAGTTTCTGGGATTACAGGAGTAATTTACCATGCCTACTTGTTTTATACCTCCTGACCCTAAAATGGAAGCTCTCAGAACAAGGACTGTTTCTATCTTACTCACTGCTATATGAACAGTGCCTGGCAAAGAGGCATTCAAATATTTGAAATGAATAACTTAAATATGTAAATATTTACAAATTAATACACATATATTATGTACCTACACTTTCTTTTTATATTTTATTTTATAGATCTTTCTGTGGGTTACTCAAATATCTATATTCTGCTTTGTCAAACACAAAGGAATATTTACTAAGATTTCTCTACTTCCAATAAATCACAGTAACTTAACCAAAATTACATAATGAACAATTGAGATTGATAAAGATCACCGAGAAAAAAAATTTTTATATAATGGTATATATTTAATAAGACAGACAAATCCCCAGGCAGCATTGGTGACCCCACTCTTTTCCTATCTCACTTAAGAGTTCTAAGAATAACTACTGACTGTGCGGGGGATACAACAGCCTGATAAGGAGAAACTGGCTGGAGCAGCCCAGGATCTGTTCACATCTCTCCGAGAACAGAATACTCTATGATGCTTTCACTCAGTTTGTTAGTGCCCATCCACCCTAGGTCCAAAGTCTACAGCACAGCTCCCCCTTTCAGAGTCCCTCAGCTGCAGTGCAACTACTTGCCAGAAAAGTATGGGAGAACCTGAACTCTTCAGTGACCACCACTAGAGAACATGAATGTGAGATTCCACCTTTTCAGAAGCTTTCATGACCCTGTGGGAATGATTAGCTATGACTCCTAGGCTGAACTGTAGAGACTTTGGAAAATCATTATAAAAATGGCCACAAGTGAATAATCCATTCCCAGGTTGACACCCCTTTGCAATGTGACCTTGTCACCTTATATGAAGAAATCAAGCCTATTTCTCCATTCTTGTGAATCTGGCTGCTCTTGTGACTTGCTCTGACTAATATAATGTTCCAGAAATGTCACTGTATGAATTCTTGGGCCTAGGGTTTAAGAAGCATTCAATCAACTTCTACTCTTCTGGGATCTTAAGCCACGATGACGTGAAGATACAGTCTAACCTACTGGAACGTAAGAGGTCACATGGAAAAGAACTAAGAAAAGAACCATGGAACTCCAGTTATCAGCTGGAACTAACTGCCAGACCAGTGTGGAAGGATAAGCTAAATGCCCAAACCCTAATCTGATATCAGATGACCACCACTACATGAATGACAACAGAAGAACATGCCCAGACTGTCAACTCACAGAATCAATAGAAATAATGTCATTATTGCCTTAGGCCACTAAGTTTGGAAAAGGTTTTTTTAACACATTAATGTGGACACAGATACAGCATCAGATAAATGGGCAAGGAGCAAGAAAGGAAAGAAGGTACATTTCTAATTCAAGGAATATCTAATTTCCCCATTGATACTGGTAATTTATGTTTCTTTAAAATGTGTTAAAGGTAAAAGGTTAAATTCATCATGCAAATACTAACCAATAGAAAAGGAGGAATAGACTATTCTCAGACAAAAAAAGACTTCAAAACAGACTATTCTCAGGGGCGAAAGGGTGAATTATGTAATAATAAGGACAACAACAACAACAAGGGCACAATTCTTCAAATGGACACAATGTTAATGTATAAGCATTAATAAAAGAACTTCAAAATATAAGACAGGATTAACAGTTCTGAAAGGAAAAATAGGCAAATCTATATTCACAGGTGGAGATCTCAACATTCATCTCTTAGTAACTGATATGATGGCCAGAATATCAACAAGGATAAAGATCATCCACATGCCAACATGATCTAATTAACATTTATAAAACATTCTAATAAAAATAGGAATGCTCATTCCTTTAAGTACACATGGAATGTTTTAAAAAACTAAACCATATTCTGCCTGCAGCCATAGCTCTGTGGTGTTCGATTCTGTCAGATCTCAGAAACTAAGCAGGACTGACACTGATTAGTAGTTGGATGAGAGACCACCTAGGAACACCAGACACTGTAGGCTTGGGAGACAGACCTGGCAACCCACTCCCAAAAATCAATCTGCCATTGAAAACCCTATGAATAGCAGAGAAGCACTGACAATAGTGTTTCTTTCACCTGTTGTAAATAGGGTTGTGATGAGTCGGATACCAACTTGAGGGCACCTAACAATCACAACAACAAATCATTCTGGGACTGGACTTAGGATAATTTGGTAGAGTGCTTGTTCTGCATGCTCTGAGGCCCTGGTTTGAACTCCAATACTGCAAAAATGGGAGGAGAACTCAAGAGCCCACTCCCAAGACAATCAGCCATTGAAAACCCTATGTATAACAGAGAAGCACTGTCAGATACAACACCTCTACATAGGATTGCTATGAGTCAGACCCAACTCAACAGGACTTAACAACAACAAATCATATTCTGAGTCATAAAACACAACATATTTTTATAATCATACAAAGTATGACATCAGATCATAAAAAAAATTAAATTACAAATCAATAACAAAAAAACTGGAAGATTTACTAAATATTTGGTAAGTAACATTTGTTTGGCACTGGGGTTTAGGTCAGTTGGTAGAGCGTTGCACTGCACTCTCTGAGGGCCCTGGTTCAATCCCTGGCATTACAAAAACAGGAGAAGGCTGTGGCAATCCATTCCTCAAGCAATCCTGAAACAGCCTCTGGAAACCTTGTGAGGGTCGCTATGAATCAGACATAACTTGATGGCTCCTAACAACAACATTTGTTTATTAATAAATGTTAGTGGGATATAGAATAGTAAGGCTTTTGCTATTTCCACTGTGCACTTATTATAACATTTTTGGTTATACTTACATCAACTTGCATAATTCATGAAACCCTTTAATATGTAGTAAAAATCCTAAGTAATAATGGGTTATATTCCCATTTTTCCCGCATGTTTGTGGAGTTGCATTGTGTAATTTGAGATTGTCCTTTCCCTGTTTTTAACCATCTGTATTATTTCCCCTCATCTTCTTCATCTCCTCCCCCCGCTATACCCTGCCCTTTCTTTCTACTCATATTTTCCCTTCTTAGATAAGCCTGATCTTATTTTTACATATCTACGTATTTATAGGGTTTTTTTCCCCCTTTAGTTAGTGTTAACTCCCAGATATGAATCAGAACATACAGCATTTCTCTTTTTGGGCCTGATTTGTTCACTTAGGATGATATTCTCCGGTTATATCCACTTTGCTGTAAATGGCCTTATTTGATTCTTTTTCATTGCTGAGTAATATTCCATTTTGTATATAAACCACAGCTTTGTTATCCATTCCTTTGTTGATGGACATCTTGGTTGATATCATACCCTGATGACTGTGAAGAGTACTGTATTAAATATGGAGATGCAGGGGTCTCTGGTATGATAACTTGTCTCCCTTTGGGTATATTCCCAGGAGTCATATAGCTGGATGTTCTATTTTTAGTTTTCTGAGATATATCCATATTGATTTGCAAAGGGGCTGAACTAATTTAGTCCCATCAGCAGTGTAAAAGGGTTCTTTTTCCTCCACATTCTCACCAGCATGTTATTTTTTATGTTGCTGAAACTGGCCATTCTTAACTGGAGTTAGATGGAATCTCAGAGTTTTTTGATTTGCAATTTCCCTAATGGCTAGGGATATTGAGCATTTATTCATGTGTTTCTTAGCCCTACAAACATCTTCATTTGAAAACTGTTCATTTCCTTTGCCCACTTGTGTATTGGGTTATTTGTGGTCTTGGGATTTGCTTTCTTGTGTTCTTTGTAAATTCTGGGAATTAGTTCTCAAATGTCTAGGATGTAAAGATTTTCTGATTCAGTGGGCTCTTCCTTAACTCTCTTGATTATTTCACTTGCTGTAGAAAAGCTTTTTAATTTCATTTAATTCCATTTGTCAATTTGGTGCCACTCCTTGACCAAGTGGAGTCTTGTTAAGGAAATACTTTCCTATGCCTATGTGCTGAAGCGCATTTCCTATCTTTTCTTCTAGTAGTTTTAAGGTCTCTGGTTTTGTGTTGAGGTCTCTTATCCATTTCGAGTTGACTCTCATGCAAATTGAGAGATGCGGGTCCATTTTCATTTCTCTACAGATGGATATCCAATTTTCCCTACACCATTTGCTGAACAGGCCATCTTTTCTCCATTGTGCATCCTTAGGCCCTTTGTCAAAGATCAGGTGGCTGTAGTTACATAAGCGAATCTCTGGATCTTCAATTCTGTTCCATTGGTCTTCAAGCCTTTTTGTGCCAGTACGAAGCTCTTTTGCCACTATAGCTCTATAGTATAGGCTGAAGTCAGGTATAGTGATCTTGCCTGCATTGCTTTTGCAGCTTAAGACTGTTTTGGCTACATGCATTGTATTGTGCTTCCTCATGAATTTTAGGATTTTTTTTCTATTTCTGCAAAGTCTGTTATTAGAATTTTAATAGTGATTGCATGAAATCTATGAATTGCTTTTGATAAGACAATATTTACAACATTGATTCTCCTGATAAATGAGCAAGGGAGATCCTTCCATCTTCTAATATCCTCTGCAATCTCCTTTAGTATTTTGAAGTTTTCCTTGTAGATATCTTCAGGGTCTTTGGTTAGACTGATGCATCAATAATTTTTTGGTGGGCTACTGTAAATGGGGTTGTCATTTTAATTTCCTTTTCTTTCTGTTCACTATTGGTGTAAACGAAGGCTACTGGTTTTGGAGTGTTAATTTTGTATCCTGTTAATTTGCTGAAGGTATTAATTAGTTTTAAGAGTATTCTACAGGAATTTTGGGGATTCTTCAGGTAAAGGATCATGTTGTCCGCAAAGAAAGATAATTTGACCTTTTGTCTATCTGTGTCCCTTTGATTTCTTTCTCTTGCCTATTGCTCTGGGTGAGTCTTTGATCACAATATTGAGTAGGAGAGGAGAGAGTGGACATCCTTGTTCCTGATCTTTTAGGGACTGGTTTCAATTTCTCCCCATTTAGTATGATATTGACAGTAGGTTTGTTACAGGTGGCCTTTATGATGTTGAGGTATTTCCCTGTTATGCTCATCTTCTTCAGGGGTTTTATCATGAAAAGATGTTACACTTTGTCAAATGCCTTCTCTACATCATTGAGATGATCATGTGATTTCTATCTGTAAGCCTTTTGATATACTGAATTACACTGATTGATTTTCATATGTTTAACCAGCTCTGCATCTGTGGAATGAATCGCACTTGATCATTCTGTATGATCTTTTTTATGTGTTGCTGAATTTGGCTTGCCAGAATTTTATTGAGGATTTTTGCATCAATGTTCATCAGGGAAATTGGTCTTTAGTGCTCTCTCTTTGAAGTGTCGTTGTCCAGTTTGGGTATCAGGGTAATGCTATCTTCATAGAACGAGTTTAGAAGTGTCCCTTCTTTTTCTACTTTATGAAGTAAGTTTGAGGAGATTGGGTATTCTTCTCTGAAAGTTTGACAGAACTCTGCTGTGAACCTTTGGGACCCGGGCTTTTCTTTGTTGGGAGACTATTACTGTCTGTATTTTGGTGAATGTAATGGGGCTGTTTAAATTGCTTATTTTCTTCAGGCTTAATTTTGGTAATTCATGTTTTAATGAACTTTTAGATTTCTCCTATATTTTTGGGGGGAGTATAATTTCTCCAAGTATTCTCTGATGATCCTCTGGATTCACTGGTATCAGTGTTTATGGCCCTATTCTCGTCTCTAATTTTTTTTTTTAATTTGTCTCTTTGTTTTTCCTTTTGATGAGACTGGCTGCAGGGATGTCTATCTTATTTATCTTTTTGAAGAACTAGCTCTTAGTCTGATTAACTCTTTGAATTGTCTTTTTGGATTCTTATTGGGATATTTCTGTCTTTATCTTGATAATTTCTGTCTGAATGCTCCTTCTGGGATTGATTTGTTGCTGGCTTTCTAGTGCCTTAAGATGTGTCATTAAGTCATTCAGTGGTAACTTATTGATAAAGGTATTTATGGCTATGAACTTTCCTCTTAGAGTTGCCTTCGCTATATCCCATAAATTTTGATAGGATGTATTTTCATCCTTATTTGATTGCAGAAATTTTTAAATTTCATCTCTGATTTCTGCAATGACTCATTGATCATTCAGCAGTTTCTGGTGCCTAGCTCCCACTGCAGCCTCTGGATTCAGCACTGACCCCTCAGTTTCTCCCCATCCCCTGCGTTCCCAGCACCCAATAGCACTGCAGCCTAAACTTTGTGTCTTAGGCTCCCCAAACCCATGGTGCTACTTCTCCGTGTCATAAGCACTACCTGGCCCCAAACAGACCTTACTCAGAACAACCTTCTTAGGCTCAGTGATCCAGCAATGCCAGCTGCTCTTCTCTTTCCCCTGAACTCACCATCTTTCAGTTTATCTCCCTCTAGCTTACAGTTCCAATGGCACTAGAGACCAGGGCAGTGCCCACCTCAATTAAAAACAAACAAAAAAACCAGAGTCTCCAGGGTGGAGACCCCACAGTGGGACTGTGTCACCTAGCCTCTTCCCAGCAGAGTCTTACAGACCTCCACTTAGTCCACCCTGCCTCCCACTAGCCATCCGCCATCATGGAGGGCCCCAGCACACCTTTCTTCGGCTATGTGTCCTTGTCAGGTGCTCCTTTGTACCTCCCTCCAGCTGCTCACTATCGGGGATGGCCCTGCTGGATCTCTCTTCAGCTGTGTGGCCTTATGGGTGGCTCCACCTTATCTTCCACCAGCCATGCACCATCAGGGTTGGCCCCACTGTATTTCTCTTCAGCCTTGTGCCCTTGTGGGCAGCTCGGCCCTGTCTCCCATCAGCCATGTGCTGTCAGAGATGGGCCTTCTGGATCTCTCTTCAGCTGCACACCCTTGTAGGCAACTCTGTCTTATTTCCCACCACCTGCACTACTCTTCAGCCTTGCACCTTCTGAAGGGCTCTGTATCCTCCAACATTCTCTGTTGCCCTCTTCCCTGGGGCTGAGGATTATGGAGAGTCTCTGCCCCTTTTGTCCTCTGTCATTTTAATCTCCACTATTTGGTCAGTTGTCTTTGTGCTGTCCCATTTTTCTCCATAATTAAAGCTGCACTCCACTCCTTTTTTAGTTTTAAGTAGAGAATTTCAGTTTTCCCTATTTTCTTCCTCGATTGAAGCATGGCTGTTACCTGCCATCTTAACCCCAGTCTGGTAAGTAACATTTCTAAACCCCTGGGTTGAAGAAATCTTAAGAAAAATTTTTAAAATTTGACTCAAATATTAAAAGACATAAATTACCATATATTTTTGAAAAATGTGTGAGATGCTGCTAAAAGAGTTTGTAGAAGGAAATAGGTAACAGTAAATATTTACAATTAAAAAAAAGTAAGATCTAAACTCAGTAATCTAAGTCCACTTGAAGTACCTAGGAAACTAAACACTAAGCGAGGTATGGGAAAGAAATAATATTGGAACAGAAACACATGATGTTAAAAACAGAAAATTCACAGAAAACAAAATAATGAAGAAATCAAAGCTATTTCTTGTAAAATATCAGTTAAATTGATAAACTAGTGTGGATAAGAAGAACGATGACACAAACTATTAATGTCAGTTAAAAAGAGAATAGGAGAGACACTATTACTATCCCCTCAGTCATTAAACAAAAATAAGAAAATATTATGAACAATTTTCTACCCATAAATTCAACAACTTACACATAACAGACCAAATCCATTGAAGACAAACTACCAAAGCAGAAGAAATAGCCTAAATTTTCTCATATCTACTATAGAAATTAAGTTTAGCTGGGGATGTAGCTTAGTGGTAGAGTGCCTGCCTAGTAAGCATAAATCCAGGGGTTTCATCTCTATCAATATACACGCGCGCGCGCGCGCACACACACACACACACACACACACACACACACACACACACACACAGAGAACAGGAAAAAAAAAAAAAGAAATTAAATTTGTACTTGAAAGCATTCGAAAGGAAAGGAAAGGAAGGGGCTAGGGGATAGAGGGAGGTTAGTGGAAGAAAGGAAAAGAAACCCCAGGTCCAGACAGTTCACTTACACCAAACATCTAAGGAACAAGCAACAGAAATTTTGAACAATTTCTTCCAGAAAACAGAAGACAGAATATTTTTCAACTCATTCTTGGAGGCCTGCAATAATCTAATACTAATACTAAACAAATACATTACAAGAAAATAAAGCTAAATATAATATCCCTTAGGAACATGGATGTAAAACTCCTTGACAAAATACAAGCAAATCAATCCAGGAATATATAAAAAGCATACAACATCATGACTAAATGAGATTCATCAAAGCCTGTTTCAACATTTCAGTATTATTCATGGTTATTTATCATTTTAACAAATTGAACAAGAAAAAAATATATGATAATCTCAGTAAATGTAGAAAAATCATCTGACAACAATCAACATACATTCCTAATAAAAACTCTCAGTGAATTATAAGAAAAGAAGGGATTTTCCTCAACTTAAAGGTCATCTTAAAACAAAAGAAAAAAATCTCTGTATCTAATAAAAGACTAAATAGTGAAAAAACAAATGGTTTCCCACAAGACAGAGAAATAAAACAAGGATGTCCTCTCTCACTACTCCCATTTAACATTGAACTACAAGTCCAAATCATAACGACAGGTTGGAAAAAAGAAACAAACAGCATAATAATTGGAAAGAAAGAAAGAAAAAACATTCTAAATAGAGAAATATACCATTTTCATTAACTGGATGACTGAAGATGTTATTTCTCACAAATGTGGTCTATATATTCAATGTAATCTCAATTAAATATATTTGTTGTAGATATAGACAAGCTCTTCCTAAGTTTACATGAAAAGGCAAAAAGGAATTAGATTAAAATAATTCTGAAAAAGAACAAAAGCTGGAGGACTTACATAAACAGATTTCAAGCTTTATTATAAAGTTATAGTGATCAAGCAGTGTGGTTTGATGAGAGGATAGAAAAACACAGATCAATGGCACAGAACAAGGAAGCCAGGAATAGTCACGCACAGACAGAGTCAATTATATTTTACAAAGATAGAAAGTAAATTCAGGGAAGCAAGACAATTTTTTAAACAGATGATGTTAGAACAACTGGATGTCTGTATGTAGAAAGATGAACCTCAACACATAACTCCCAAGTTATACAAATTAACAAAAAATGGATCATAAATCTGAACATAAAACTATAAAACTTCTAGAAGAAAATCTGTATGAACTGAGATCAATGATGAGTTTTTAGATACAGCACCAAAAATATCATACATGAAAGAAAAAAAGTGATGAATCGGACTTGATCAAAATGATAAATTTCTCTATAAAAGATATTGTTGAGAATGACAAGATGAGTCACTGACTGATAGAATGTTTGCAAATCACATATCTGATGACTCATATCCAGAACTTATAAAGAATTCTTAAAATTCAATAAAGTCATAGTTCACCAAAAATATATAGATTAAAAAAAAAAACCTCACATGTGAAAAGTCTCTTGGGGAGGGGAAAAAAAAATCACTCAACTTCATTAGTTATCAGAGAAATGCAAATTAAAACCATAATAATCCAGGCATGGTATGTAATGCCAGCCACTCAGGAGGCTGAGGCAGGAGGAAGAAAATTTTGAGACCAGAGGCAGCCTATATAACTTAGCAAGACCTTCCTTGTCTCAAGACAAAAAAAAAAAAAAAAAAAAAAAAAAAAAAAAAAAAAAAAAAAAAAAAAAAAAAAAAAAAAAAAAAAAAAAAAAAAAAAAAAAAAAAGCGGGGGCCATGAGTGCAACTCAGTGGTGCAACACTTGAAATGTATGCATAAGGCCTTGGGGTCAGTCCCCAATACTGCAAAAAACAAAAACAAAAAAACTATAGTGAGCTACCACTGCACATCTAACAAAATGACTGAAATCTAAAAACTGATACTGATAAATGATCATTAGGACATTAATCTCATTCAGATTAGAACTCTATTTTATGGTTTGGAGGAATTCAAAATGATATATCCACTTTGGAAGACAATGTAGTTTATCATATAGTTAAATACTGACTTATCATACAACTCAACAGTAGCACGATCAGATATTTATCCAAGTGAATTTAAAACATATGTCCCTTAAAAACCTGTATGTGAATGTGATAGTACTGAGGTGACATGACTGCTAAAATCCATTACAGATAATTTTTGGGACATCTGACTAACTGATGAAATAAAAATATAGTCACAAAAGACATAGCTCAATATATATAAGGAACAAGTCTCTCCAAAACTAATCACCAAAGTCCAATTCATTCCTACACAAAATATTTCACAGAAACTGGCTAATTAATTCTAAAATTAATATGGACATACGCCATTCAAGGACAGACACTATTTAGAAAAACAAAAACTAACAGGCAGATATATACTATCAGGTAAAGCTATTAAACCTGCAACAATTAAAATGAGTTTATAGTTAGTAAAACAGACTTATATGTCATTGGAATAGAGTCTAGTACCATATATATGCCTATATAAAAACTTGGTATATCATGGGGTGGAATAAAGACTAGACTGTTAAATTATGTGAGGGCCAGTGACTTTCCCTTTGAAAAAAATAGATTTATATCTCTACAATGTATTAAGATTAATTCTGATGGATTAAAAATCAAAATAACATATATAGAACTTCGACCCTTCTAAAAAAAAGAGAGAGACTGCCTTATGACACCATGAAAGAAATCATTAAGAAAACACTGGGTAAGCCAGACATGGTGGTGCAAGCCTGTAATCCCAGCGACTTAGGAGGCAGAGGACAGAGGATCGCAAGTTCAAGACCAGAGGCAATCTGCATAATTTAGTGAGACCCTGTCTCAAAAAGTTAAAAAATGGGCTGGGGGTGCAGCTCAGTGGTAAAGCACTTGCAAAGCACATAAGTGCAAGGCCCTGGGTTCAACTCCTAGTACTGCAAAAATAAATAAAAAAAGAAAAAAGAAAACATTGGGTAAACTTGACATCACTATTAATACTTGTACTCAACTGAAGATGTCATAAACAATATTTTTTAAACGCCAAAAGACTACAAATATACTAGATATTTACAAAATATGGAAGAAGAGATTAGTAGTCAGAATTTATTTTTTAAAATAACTGTATCAATTATCTAAAAAAAGAACCTAATAGGCAAAGGATATGGATAGGCAATTTATATTGTTGTTGTTAGATGCCTTCAAGTTGTGTCCAACTCATTACAATCCTCGTAGGGTTTTCAATGGCTGATTGCTTTGGGGGATTGTTCAGGGAGAGGTA
>VMDO01022350.1:0-33635 GCA_007922755.1 Pedetes capensis | reverse complement strand
GAATACACAGAGTCATTATACAAGAAAGAATTGGTAGATGACCAACCATTCCAAGAGGCTGCATATGAAGAGGAACCAATGGTGTTGAAGGACGAAGTGGAAGCTGCCTTGAAAGAACTGGCGAAACACAAGGCTCCAGGAATTGATGGGATACCAATAGAGATGTTTCAACAAACAGATGCAGCACTGGAGGTGTTAATATGTTTATGCCAACAGATTTGGAAAACAGCTACTTGGCCAACTGACTGGAAGAGATCCATATTTTTGCCTATTCCCTAAAAAGGGGATCCAACTGAATGTGCAAACTATCGGACAATATCATTAATATCACACATCAGCAAAATTCTACTAAAGATCATTCAGAAGCAACTGCAGCAGTATATAGACAGGGAATTACCGGAAAATCAAGCGGGATTCAGAAAAGGGCGGGGAACTAGGGACATCATTGCTGATGTCAGGTGGAAATTAGCTGAAAGCAGAGAATATCAAAAAGATGTCTGTCTTTGTTTTATTGACTACGCAAAAGCATTTGATTGTGTGGATCATAACAAATTATGGATAACACTTCGGAAAATGGGAATACCAGAACACCTAATTGTGCTCATCAGAAATCTGTACATGAACCAGGAGGCAGTTGTTCGAATACAACAGGGAAACACTGAGTGGTTTAAAGTTGAGAAAGGTGTGCATCAGGGCTGTATACTTTCACCCTATCTCTTCAATGTATACGCTGAGCAAATAATCCGAGAAGCTGGACTTTATGAGGAAGATCGTGGCATCAAGATTGGAGGAAGACTCATTAACAACCTGCGTTATGCAGATGACACCACTTTGCTTGCTGAAAATGAAGAGGATTTAAAACATTTACTGATGAAGATCAAAGATCATAGCCTTCGATATGGGTTACAACTAAACATCAACAAAACAAAAATCCTCACGACTGGGTCAGCATGCAACTTCACATTAAATGGAGAAAAGATTGAGGTTGCCCAAGATTTTACTTTGCTTGGCTCTATAATCAACACCCGTGGAAGCAGCAGTCAAGAAATCAAAAGACGCATTGCTCTAGGAAAAGCTGTGGCAAAAGATCTCTTTAGAGTATTGAAAGGCAAAGATTTCACATTGAAGATGAAATTGCGTCTGTCTCATGCCATGGTATTTTCAGTGGCATCATATGGTTGTGAAAGCTGGCCATTGAACAAGAGAGACAGAAAAAGAATTGATGCTTTTGAATTGTGGTGCTGGACATGTCTATTGAGTATACCATGGAGTGTCAAAAGAACCAACAAATCTGTCTTAGAAGAAGTGCAACCAGAGTACTCCTTGGAAGCAAGAATGGCCAGACTGCGTCTTACATATTTCGGACATGCAGTCAGGAGAGAACAATCCCTGGAGAAGGACATCATGTTTGGGAGAGTGGCAGGTCAATGCAAAAGAGGAAAACCCTCCACCAGATGGATTGACGCAGTGTCTCCAACAATGGGCTTAAACATAAATAAGATTGTTTGCCTGGCACAGAATCGGCAAGTGTTTCGATCTGCTGTACATAGGGTCGCTATGAGTCGGACTCGACTTATTGGCACCTAACAACAACAACAACAACAATTCTTTTTATTGATGAGGCAAAGTAGGAGAGCTTCTTCAATAAATGCAACAATGTTTAAAATGGTAAATAAGGCACAATATTATGCTGTTGATGTTGTTGCTACATGCTATCCAGTGGAGTTCAACTCAAAGCAACCCTATAAACAACAGAATGAAGTATTACTTGACACTGTGCCAGGCACATGATCTTTTCATATTTAAGCCCACTGTTGTACACACTGTGTCAATCCATCTAGTTGAGGGTGTTCCTTTTTCCTGCAGACCCACCAATCTCCCAAATATGATATCCTTTCCCTGGAATTCATCCATCCTAACAACATGTCCAAAATACGTAAGATACAGTCTAGCCATCCTTGCTTCCAAGGAGCACTCTGGTTGCATTTCTAGGACAGAACTGTTGGTTCTTTTGGCAGTCCATAGTTATTCAACACTCATCTCCAGCACCGTAATCCCAAAGTATAAATTCTTCTCCTGTGTGCGTTATTCAACTGTCCATGTTTCACAAGTATATGATGCAACTGAAAATACCATGGCATGAGTCAGACACACCTTCTTCTTCAATGTGACATCTTTAACTTCTCAACTTTGCAACAGGATTTCCCAATGCAATGCATGTTTTGATTTCTTGACTGCTGCTTCCATAGATGCTGATTGTAGAAACAAGTAAAGCAAAATCTCAGAAAACCTCAATCTTTTCTCCATTTATCATGAAGGTACTTACTAAACAAGTTCTAAGGATCTTAGTTTTCTTGATGCTGGGGTGCAATCCATACTGAATGTTGTGTTCTTTGATCTTCATCAGCAAGTGTTTCAAATCCTCTTCACTCTCGGTAAGCAAAATTGTGTCATCTGCATAATGCAGGTTAACAAGTCTTCCTCCAATCCTGATGACATGGTCTTCTTCATAAAGTCCAGCTTCTCAAAGTATTTGATTACCATAGAGATTTAAGAGGTACAGTGAAAGGATACAGCCATGACACAAACCTTTCCTGAGTTTAAAACAAGTAGTGTTTCCTTGTTCTGTTTGAACAATTGCCTCCTGCTCCACACAGATTCCTCATGAGTACAATTAAATGTTCCAATATTCTCATTCTTTGCAACATTATCCATAGTTTGTGGTGATGCACACAGTCAGATGCCTTTGCATAGCCAATGAAATATAGACATCTTTCTGATATTTTATGCTGCTTTCGCCCAGTATCTATCTGACGTCAGCAATGACTTCTCTAGGGCTACATCTTCTTCTGAATCCGGCTTTATTTCCTGGCAATTCAATTCTCTGTCAATACACTGCTACAGTCACATATTAATGAAAATTAGCAAAATTTTACTTGCATATGATACTATCATCATTTGATAATTTCCACATTGGTTGGATGCCCTTTTGGGGCAACAGGCACAAATAAGGATCTCTTCCAGTCAGTTGGCCAGGTCACTGCTTCCCAAATCTCTTAGCTTAGACAAATGAGCACCTCCAGTGCTGCACCTGTTTATTGAAACATCTCAATTGATATTCCATCAATTCCTGGAGCCTTGTGTTTCACAATTCCTTCAAGGCAGCTTCCACTTCTTCCTTCAGTACCATTTGTTTCTGATCATACACTGCCTCTTGAAATGGTTGGTCATCCACCAATTCTTTTTAGTATAATGACCCTTTGTATTCCCTCTACCTTCTTTTGATGTTTCATGCATCATCTAGTATTTTCCCTGTAGAATACTTCACTATTGCCACTTTGATGTTTCATTTTTTTCTTCAATAGTTTAAGCTTGAGAAAAACAGTATGTTCTTCTGTTTTGGTTTTCTATCTTCAGCTCTTTGCACATATCATTATAACATTTGATTTTGTCTTCTTGAGTTGCCCTTTGCAATGTTCTGTTTAGTTTTTAACTTCATCATGCCTTCATTTTACTTTACCTACTGCTTGTCATTCAAGGCCAAGTTTCAGAGTCTCTTTTGACGTGTAATTTGGTCTTTTCTTTTTTTCCTACCTTTTTAATAACCTTTTGCTTTCCTTATGAATGATGTCTTTGATGTCATGCCACAACTCATCTGGTCTTTGATCATTAGTGTCTGACTCCGCAAATCTGTTCTTGGGGTGGTCTCCGAACTCCGGTGGGATGTACTCAAGGTCATACCTTGGCTCTTGCACACTTGTTCTAATTTTCTTCAGTTTCAGTTTGAACCTGCATATGAACAGCTGATGGTCTGATCCACAATCAGCACATAGTCTTATTTTGACTTCAGATATTGAGGTTTTCTTTTGTCTCTTTCCACAAATGTAGTCAATTTGGTTCCAGTGTGTTCCATCTGGTTTATTTCACGTGTACAGTTGCCATTTATTTTTGTGAAAAAATGTACTTGCAACAACTGGTTCCTCTGACAAAATTCTATCATGTGATTTCCAGCATCATTTCTGTCATCAAGGCCATATTTTCCAACTACTGAGCCACCTTTCTTGTTTTCAATTTTTTGTATTTCAATCACCAGTAATTATCAGTGCATGTTGATTGCATGTTTGCTCAATTTCAGACTGCAGAAGCTGGTAAGAATCTACCATTTCTTCCTTTGTGGCCTTTGGTGGGTGTGTAAATTTGAATAACAGGCATATGAAGTGGTCTTCCATGTAGGCATATGGGTATTATTCTACCACTGACAGCATTGTACTTCAGGACAGATCTTGAGATATCTTTTTTGATGATGAATGTAACCTCATTTCTCTTTAGTTTTGTCATTCCTTTCACAGTAGACCATGTAATTATCTGATTCAAAATAGCCCATGCCAGTCCATTTTAGCTCACTGATGCATACAATGTCAATGTTTATGCACTGCATTTCACTTTTGATGATTTCTAATTTTCCTAGAATCATTCTACATACATTCCATGTTCCAATTATTAAAGGATGTTTACAGTTGCTTCTCATTTTCAGTCATGCCACATCAGATAATGGACATCCCAGGGGTTTTACTCCACTCCACTCCATCATTAATGTTGACTCTACTTTGAGGAGGTAACTCTTCCCCAATTGCCTTCTGAATACCTTCCAACCTAGGGGGCTCATTAGCTGGCACTATATTTGACAGTGCTTCTCTGCTATTCATAGGGTTTTCAGTGGCTAATTTTTTGGGGAGTGAGCTGTCACGTAATTCTCCCTAGTCTGTCTTAGTCTGGAAGCTCAGCTAAAACCTTGGGTGGCCATGCTGGTATCTGAAATCCTAGTGGCATAGCTTTTTGTTTCACAGCAACACACAAGCCCCCACAGCATGACAAGCTGACAGACATGTGGGGGCACAATAGTATAGGATATCCTAAATGGTAGGCTAAAAAGAGAACAGTCTAGGAGGAAACGCACCGCTAACAGATCAAGTCAAACAAAGCTACTTGAAAGCTATACTGAAAACGAAGGGGTGGAATTAGTCTACATCCTGATCAGCACTTTCACAGACAAGTGCAAGTCATCCTTTTGAACTCATCGTCTTTACTTCTCTACTCCATTGTCAGTGGTGCTTGGCTTTGGATGATTTTTTCATGTATGCTTTTAATGGCTTTCACAAGTAAATAAAACAGAAAATATTTGTTGATCTTTCCTTTCCAAAAACTGGTAAGTATGAAATTTCTTATTTGTATAAGTTCTTTAAAAGAAAAGCATTAGGTATTCAGCATGGTTCAGTGGAAGCGCCCTTGCCTGGAGTACACAAGGTACTGGGTTGGATTCTCAACACCGCAAAAAACAAGCAAACAAACAAAAACATTAACTGTATGTTATAGGCTAAGTTTTATTTGAGTCTATAGCCATTGCACCTGGATGTCTAATCCTGTCTAATCTTGGAAGCTAAATAGAGCAGGGCCTGCTTAGTCCCTGGATGGGAGACTGCCTGGGAATAATAGGTGCTGTATGCTTGGGAGAAAGACTCAGTTAAGCATTTTCAAAACAATCAGCCATCAAAAACCCTATGAGCGGCAGAGAAGCACTGACATAGTGCTGGGCATGGCAGAGAGTTGGGTAGTGTTTCGTTCTATTTTACACAGAGTCACTATGAGTCGGAACCAACTAGACAACACCTAATAACAAGTTTTATCCATTTCAAGTCCATGTTGAAATCCTAACATGCAGTACGTCATCATCATCCTCTATTTGGAGATAGGATGTTTAAAGAGGAAATTAAGAGCCAGGTGTGATGGCTCATGCCTGTAACCCCCGCAATTTGAGAGGATCATGAGTTAGAGGCCAGAAGCACTCTGCACAGTTTATCAAGATTCTGACTTGAAGTAAAAATAGATAAATATATACAACAGGCTTGGGGTTCAGCTCAGTGGTACAGCACTCAGCGTATTCAAGGTCTTGGATTGAAACCTCAAGTTCTGGGAAAAAAATGATGAGGTAATTAAAGCAAATTGAGGTGACCAGAGCAGGCTCTAGTCCAGAATAACGTGGTACCCTACATGAAGAGTTCAGGACACAGTCAGGAAAAGCCATGTGAGAAGAAAGTGAAAAGGGAGCCAGCAATCTGCCAAACAAAGGGAGGAACCTCAGAAAACATTCCAACCTGACCACAGCCTTTGAAATTGTCACAAAATAACTTCATCTTGTTTAAGCCACCCAATCTATGGTGCTCTGTTATGGCACCTTGGTAAACTAATGTTATTAGTGTTAGGTGCCATCAAGTCCCTATTCAACCCATAGTGAGCCTTTGTACAACAGGCAAAACACTATTGTCAGTGTTTCTCTGCTATTCGTAGGGTTTTCAATGGCTGCTTGTGTTTTGGGAGTGGGTTGCCAGGTCCTTCTCCCAAGCCTACAGCACCTGGTGTTCCCCGATGGTCTCCTATCTAAGTACTACCCAGGCCCAACCCTACTTAGCTTCCAAGGCCTATCGGGATCAGAGGCCACAGTGCTACAGCTGCAGGCAGTAAATTAATACACTGTATAAGTACTAAGAACCAAGTTTGAGTTCAGAAAAAAAATTTTTAAATGCATAAATTGAAATGGGTTCAGAGTTAGGGTTTGGGTTTTGTTTGACCCCCTACTAAGAACTTTGATTTCAGGTATTTATTGTCTAGTTTAAAATTTGCTCAGCTTTTATCTCTTCTTGCAACATAAATCCTGGTATCTATACCTATCTATATCTACACCATCTACATCTATATATCTACATGCATAATGCCACGTTATTCCATGGCAACCGATAAAACGATCTTTCTTTACTAGTAATTTGTGATTCTGTGCTCCTTTATAATGATGAATTTTTTAAAAGCTATCATTGGTCCAAAAACATTGAAATGTTTTTTAAAAATGCTTCTGTCAATTATATCAGTCAATAGTATATTTTCAGTACAAGTTTACATAACATGGCTTATATTTCTAAGGCAAACAAAATCTACATAATCAAAACAATGTCCAAAAATGAATATAATGTATACCCTTGCATGCTATAAAACAACGTAAAGGTATGATTCACTTACAACAACCCACCTTTCCCGTGTACTCGCCAGGTGTGCCGTGTTCACATTCACAGGCTGAGAGGTGCTTCCCACCTTCTTTCCGAGGAAACAAGCCCAGTTGCGGCCCAGCACGTCATGTACCCACCCTGTCATCGTCTCGTGGCAGCAACTGGTTACCTTCCCGCCCTTGACTTCATACTGCCATCAAATAAAAGAGAGAGAGAGAGAGAGAGAGAGAGAGAGAGAGAGAAAGGCCAAAGTAAATCTGTGCTCAGCTCTTAGGTTCATTTCCTTGGCTCTCGTTCATCGTAAAGATGCCCCTTGGACCTTTTGCCAACCAAAACAAAACCTTTATCCCACGAGGGTACATTCTGAGCAAACAGAGACACACACTTTACAATGGTTTTATATGGTTAGCATTGTTGGTCATCAACTAAATACACAAAACAAAATACTTCTAGGAATCAGTCAAAAAAAAGCTCACATTTTTAGAGTATCTGCCATATTTGAGCATTTTATAATAGTTAGTTCATTTAACCCTCACAATAAACCCCATCTTACCAGGACCAAGTAGAGACCTAAAGGCAACAGAGCTGCTAAGTGGCAAGAACAAAATTCTCCTACGAATTCCACTCAGAAGAGGCTCATATCAGAAAACTATTGCTCAGGTGGTGGAGTGCTGCTTTGTGCTCTGGGAGGCCCCGGATTCAACCTTCAGCACTGCAAAAATGGGAGAAGGACCTGGCAGACCACTCCTGAAACAATCCCAAAGGAATCCGCCATTGAAAACCCTATGAAGAGCAGAGAAGCACTGACGTTGTGCCAGGCATGGCAGTGTCAGGGAGGGTTTCGTTCTGTGGTACATAGGGCCACTATGAGTCAGACCTGACTGGACAGCATCTAACAACACAACAAGAACATTTAGCAGAAAGTTCTATATAAATAAAGAGAATCCCTTTTTTCTGTCAATCTAATATATTAAGATATGCTGATTATGAGGAGAAGAGTTGGCTCCTCAAAGCAGAGTTGACATTAATGATGGGAATGGAGTAAAGCCCCTGGAACCTCCAGTTGCTGATGTGGCATGACTCAAAATGAGAAGAAACACAGTGGCTGCAAAAATGGGCTCAAACATAAGAAAGATCGTTTTTATGGCACAGTGTTGGGCAATGCTTCGTTCTGTTATACACAGGGTTGCTATAAGTCAGATGCAACTCGACTGCACCTAACAACAAGGAAATTAAATGATTATTAACATTGTCGCTCTTTCACTCACATGGTCTTTTGTGTATTTCAATATTAACACTGAAAAATATCTATAAAGTGACTGATCCAGGATCTGAACCCTGATGCTATGGCTCCTGAGCTGATCACCCTCCTGTAATAAGGTCTCAGTGAGGAGCGGCAGGTAAGCCAGAAGAGCAGAGTGTGGCAGGCAGAAAGGCAAAGTGACGTGACCCATTTCTACGAGGAAAGAGTCTGACACAGGCCATTTCAGGTACTATCTTAATTGAATGGAACAAACCGTGTACAGAACTTTGATCAAGAATTTGCTAAGCCCTAGTTCTCTTGTAAAACAAGGAAATGAGAAAAAATATCCTTAACAGTGTAAAGGAATAAATGATCAAACGCAGGTCGGTGAAATAATTCCTAGAAAAGCCAGACAGTAAATGCTTTAGGCCCTGCAGGCCATGAAGATATGCTGACTCTGTCCACCTCGGCCTCTGTGGCAGGACAGCCCTCAGTGACAACACATAAACAAACCAGCACGGGCTCTGCTATGTTTCAACAAAATTTTTATTTATAAAAACAGTGAGTGGGTTTGTTTTGCTTCCAGGGGTTGTAGTTTGGGGAATACCTCAGCTAATCAAATGGATGCCACTTTGCCCATCTGCAGAAGTTGGCAAACTTCTTTTTTAAAGGCCAAATAAGAGATATATTAGGCTTGGAGACCAGAAGGTCTCTGTCACCATGACTCTGCTATGCCACTGCAATGTAAAACTTATATAAATGAATACATAAATGAATGAGGTAGGCCAAGTGCCAATAACATTCACAAAAACAAGCCTTTACTTTGTTGACCCCTCATGCAGAGGAACGTGGCAGTGACAGGGAGCTATAGCTTCCAGTTGGCCATGTAACAGCACAGTAATCTAGTACCCCACAGCTGCAGTCCCCAACTGTTTTGGTACCAGGGACCAGTCTCGTGGAAGACGGTTTTTCCAGGGACCACGGGCTTGACAGGAGGTGGAGTTCAGGCAGTAATATGAGCAATGGGGAGCGGCTGCAAATACGGATGAAACTGTGTTCACGAGCCCACCGTCCACCTCCTGCTATGTGGCCTGCTCCCTAACAGGCCATTGACCTGGACTGGTCCACGGCCCAGGGATTAGGGATCCCTGTTCTACAATACACCACACATTGCTAAGCTATGATGGTCAGTTAGGTGTATTAAAATGCGTTTTTCAGCACAATTATTTTCAACTTACGGAGAGCTTACCAGAATATAACACACATCAAGGAACATCTATATTGAACTATACAAATCTTCCATTTTTGTAAATCAAAACCAATCTAAAACTGGTGACTTTAAATGATGCATCCTAAACCATGTAGAGTTTGATTATGTGGTTCTATTCAGTAGTGTTGTTTGTTTTGTTTTTAAATCATATTCTTTTCTCCTCTGTTATACACTTGTAAGACAGACTGGATAGGGCTAAGCCAACACTTTCTTATACCTCTGCTGTTTTACACAGTAGTCTGGCAATGGTTTAAGAATTCCTGAGATTTTCCTTATAGTAATCATCACAGACACACAACACCATACACAGGAAGACACTCATGGACGTATAAAAGAAAAGTTAAAAAAAGAAATAAGAAAAAAGTCCTGAAAAATGTTCAGATACCAAAATTAAGAAAATTTTATTAACTCAAAGGAATATTATGTAACATTTTGCATGATTAATGAGTTCTATAGAAAAAAAGGTGAGCAAACCAGGGCTGGAAAGAGCTGTTACTATTAATATATTTTTATTGGAAAACAGTATGCTCATTTGTCTATATATTATTTATAGCTGCTTTTGTGTTAAGAGGGCAATAACTTCATATTATATGAACACTGTACAGATTTCTCATGAATTTTAGGACTTCAAGAGAATATAGAAATATTATATTCTCAAGGGACATAAAACACCTAAGGAGGCAGCTGATCTAGAATTTATAACCAAGGACTTCTACAACCAAGCATTATTCCCAATACCATGAACCACTACTTTTTTTAAGTAAAATTATTTCTATTCTCAGATGGTATGACCTTATATGTTGAAAACTCTAAGGAATTCACTAGAAGTTATTGAAATAAACAAGTTCAGCAAGATTGCAGAATATAAAATCAACATACGAAAATGAATTGCCTATAAGCACTGGACGCAAAAATGAAATTTAAAAGAATCCATATACAATAGAATCCAAAACCAAAACATGTAAGTATGGATTTACCAAAATAAGTGAAAGAATTATACACCTAAAATGGTAAAACATTGCTGAAAGAAATTAAAGAATATCTAAATAAGAGGAAAGAAATTTCACATTTCTGAATCAGAAGACTTATTATTGGTTGTTGTTGTTGCTGGGTGTCATTGAGTCGGTATCCCACTAACAGCAACCCTACATACAACAGGCAAAACAGTACTGTCAGTGCTTCACTACTATTCATAGGGTTTTCAATGGCTGATTGTTTTTTGGGAGTGGGTTGCCGGTCCTTCTCCCAAGCCTACAGCACCTGATATTCCCAGGAGGTCTCCCATCCAACTACTAACCAGGCCCAACCCTGCTTAGATTCCAAGATCTGAGGGGACCAGACACCACAGTGGTACGGCTGCTATCTTTATTATTGATAGAATGGTAATACTCCTCAGATTGACACATAGATTTGAAACAATTTTATCAAAATTCCAACTGATTTCGTTGTAAGAGCTGATAAACTGATATAAAAATGCACAAACCCAGAAGCAAAACCATCTTGAAAACTAACAAAAATATTGAGAAATGCCTAATTTCTTATTTCAAAATTAACTCTTAAGCTACAATAATCAAGACACGGTATCACTGGCTGAAAAGCGAAAAGCATAGACCAGTGGAATCCATTTGAGAATCTGGAAATACAGTTTTATATTTATGGTTGGTTTATTACTATTAGTATTGTTATCTAATTTGTATACAGTATGAGTTTCATTATGGGACTTTTATACAGTTGCCCCATGAACTTTGCACTTGTTCTCTCCCTTGGTTCCTACTTATGTTGGTCCCCTTCTACCTTCAACTAATCCCCTCCCCCTCCAGATAAGCCCCCTGCACTTTCCAATCTTAGATATAAACAAATGCACACACACACACATATTCCACAGATGAGTGAAACTGTTATTTCTCTTTCCAAGTCTTGCTTATTGTTCACTTAAAATGACCATCTCCAGTTTGTACATTTTCCACCAGATTATCTGATCTCATTCTTCTTTACAGCTACATAATATCCCATCGTGTGCGTGCGTGTGTTTACACACACACACACACACACACCACATTTTTAAAATTCATTCATGTGCTGATGGATATCTGGGCTGATTCCATAATGTTAAAACTGTGAACAGTGCTGCAATGAACGTGGAAGTGCAGGTATCTGTATGGTTTTCTGAGGAACCACCGTTCTGTTTTCCATAATGGTTGTACTAGTTTACAGTCCCACCAGTGCCGTAAAGGGTTCCATTCCCTACTCCCTTGCTTCCTTTCCAGCATTTGTTGTTTGTTTTGTTGATGCTAGCTATTCTGATTAGGGTAAAATGGAATCTCAGTGTAGTTTTGATTTGCATTTCCCTGACGGCTGAGGATGTTGAACATTTTCCCATATATTTATTGGCCATTTGTATTTCTTCTTTTGAGAACTGTTCAGTTCCACTGCCCATTTATAGATTGGATTATTCATGGTTTGAGTATTTAATTTGTTGATATATATATATATATATATATATATATCCTAGATATTAATCATGTGTCAGACTCATTGTTGTTGTTGTTGTTAGGTGCCATCGAGTCATATCCGACTCATAGCGACCCTCATAGGGTTTTCAATGGCAGATTGTTTTGGGATTGCCTTGGGAATGGGTTGCCACATCCTTCTCCTGTTTTGGGGGGTGCTGGGAATCAAACTCAGGACCTCGGAGAGTGCAGAGAGGCGCTCTCAACTGAGCTAAATCCCAGCCCCTGTCAGACTCATAGTCAGCAAAATTTTTCTCCCATTCTGTGGGCTCCCCCTTTGCTGGATGGATGTTTCCTTTCCTGAATGAATCACTTCCACATATCACCTTTTCACAAAAGCCAGAGGCAAAAAATCGCTAAAGACATTGATGGAAGAAACCCACAAACTGTGCAGTAAAGGCTGAAAACCCAAAGGTACTCCCATATGTATTATTTGTGCCTCACTATAATCTCTTGGGGTAAGAGTCATGTTCCCCTACTCAAGAAAGGGTGTTGTTGTCAGGTACCATCCAGTTGCTGTCCGACTCATAGCGACCCTACATACAACAGAAGAAACACTATTGCCAATGTTTCTCTACTATTCGTAGGGTTTTCATTGGCTGATTGATTTTTGGGAGTGGGTTTCCCGGTCCGCATCCCAAGCCTGAAGCACCTGGTGTTCCCAGGTGGTCTCCTATCCAAGTAGTAACCAGGCCCAACCCTGCTTAGCTTCCAAGATCTAACGGGATTGGACACCACAGTGCTATGGATGGGTGGCCCTGTGTATATACACAGAGAGGGGATTTAAATACAGACTCACAACGTACGAAAGTCATTGCTTTATCCACTGTCTCATCTCAAAAAAAAGTTTCAGACGATTAGCTGACTGGTGGGTCAGGTTCACAGGGTAGCCCCAGCCCTTCAGGCCTGCCCACCCTCTCTAGCAGCCCTCTGGTCATTTTCCCACTGTTAGGGTATCTATGTCACCTTGGCTAATTCAGTCTCTTTACCTTTCTTGACAAGGACTTAACACAGCACAGCATAGAGCAAAGCCATGCTTTAAGGCCTTGGATCACCTAGATATAATCCAGTTCTGCTCCTTGTTGGCTACCTGATCCTAAGCCAGCGGCTTCTCTCTGTACTTTCATTTCCCTCATCTATAACATTGGGTTGTGATAAGGGTAGATTCCACCTCATACGTTGTGATTTATGTAGTCTAAATCATGTAACCTATGAAGTTGTTCTTCCCATAAAAAACTTTGCACTGTAGGAATAAGATTGTTTAGTCAGTATCTAGGAAACTGTCAGTAGGAAGCAATTAATTATTGAATGAGTGAACTAGCAAAAATGAATAGAAAAGGAAGTATTCCAAATCCCATTTCCACACTAACATGAGAAACTTAGAAAAGGTAAGTTTGTAATTAATAGATAGGTGGTGAGGCCAAGACACCACAGACTCCCAAATTATAACTCAAAGTATGACTTCAGAAATGCCAATTTTCCTTTTCAAACCTATTACCCTATCTTTAAATTTAGGTTAATCTAGCTGTTCCAAAAGTTTCCTTCAGGCTTCTTAACTGCACATCCTTAGGTTTTATTTAAATTAGTAAAGTCATGTAAGCAATTCTTAATACAGACACACTATATAACCAGAGTTAATCCTTAAAAAATTTAAAAAAAGAAAATTTTGTTTTTATTGTTCTAACTCAAACCCTCTAAATGTAGTGAAAATGCTATCCATTAGAGAGCACTTCTGGTACTTTAAATTGATGTGATTATTTTCTCCTTTAAACTTTTATTTTATGTTGTATAGTTTTAACAATCTGAAGTAATTTGGTCTTTTTTAGAACCTGAAATTACCCTATAAGAGGCAGGATAGGACTGCACTAACAGAACACAGATGTGTAGGGCAACACAACTTAATAGAAGGGAGGCATTTATCAGTTCAAAGGCTGAGTGCTCAATATCCTGAGGGACCAAGCACAGTACCACTGTTATCTTCTTAATTTAAATGTTCTCAGAGTATCCATCATTTTCCTGCTGCTGTGAAATCTGATGTGATTTTTTATATGATTATCAATTAAGCTGAAGTTCTGGCCATACTACCCAGCTTTACATGTAGCTATTTTTTTTTTCTGGAGAGTTTTTTTTCATTTATATAGACACTATAAAAACTCTGAAGACTGGCTTGCACAGATGTGACAATTAATGTTTCCATTCATTTCTGCCAATTTCTATTGCAACAAATAATTTCCTAAAATGTGAAGACTCTCCAAACCCGAGCACTTCATTTTAGAAAACCACTATGATTCAGTACCTATTCATTTGCTTCTTAAAAATTATCATTAAGTAGCCAAACATTTCCAAGATGCCCTTTCTTAAATTTCCCACTCATGATATCAACTATTCAAGTGGAACTGCCTAATAATATTGACCAGGAGGAGGACCCTGCAATCCATTCCCAAAAAACAATCCGCCATTGAAAAACCCTATGAGTAGCAGAGAAGCACTGATAATAAGTGTTTTGCCTATTGTACATAGGGTTGCTATGAGTTGGATACAGACTCGATGGCACCGAATAACAATAATATTGCCCAACTTAAAAAGAATAGCTTGGGTATTTTAAAACTTAAGGTGTTTATTCTGGATCTCTTACTTCACTTCTTTTTGACACTGTGTGGTTTTTTTTTTTTTAACCCACATAAACCTTATTCTATTGTTTTCTTGGCTAATGATATAATTGGCAAATACTCAAATACTTCCTTTCTGTAATACACTGGCTAGGAAACACAAGCGGTTTAGTAAAAAGGACTTTGCCTTTTAAATTCCAGTTCTGCCACTATCACTTGTTGTTGTTGTTAGGTGCCATGGAGTCGAGTCCGACTCATAGCAACCCTATGTACAGCAGATCGAAACACTTCCCGATTCTGTGCCAGGCAAATGATCTTATTTATGTTTAAGCCCATTGTTGCAGACACTGTGTCAATCCATCTGGTGGAGGGTTTTCCTCTTTTGCGTTGACCTGCCACTCTTCCAAACATGATGTCCTTCTCCAGGGATTGATCTCTCCTCACTACATGTCTGAAATATGTAAGACGCAGTTTGGCCATTCTTGCTTTCAAGGAGCACTCTGGTTGCACTTCTTCTAAGACAGATTTGTTGGTTCTTTTGGCAGTCCATGGTACATTCAATAGACGTCTCCAGCACCATAATTCAAAAGCATCAATTCTTTTCCTGTCTCTCTTGTTCAATGGCCAGCTTTCACAACCATATGATGCAACTGAAAATACCATGGCATGAGTCAGACGCACCTTCGTCTTCAATGTGGCATTTTGCTTTTCAATACTCTAAAGAGATCTTTTGCCACAACTTTTCCTAGAGCAATGCGTCTTTTGATTTCTTGACTGCTGCTTCCACGGGTGTTGATTATAGAGCCAAGCAAAGCAAAATCTTGGACCACCTCAATCTTTTCTCCATTTATTGTGAAGTTGCGTGCTGACCCAGTCGTAAGGACTTTTGTTTTGTCGATGTTTAGTCGTAACCCATATTGAAGGCTATGATCTTTGATCTTCATCAGTTTTAAATCTTCTTCACTATCAGCAAGCAGAGTTGTGTCATCTGCATAACGCAGGTTGTTACTATCACTTATATAGCCTTAAATAAGCTACAACTAGTAAGCCACAATTTCTGTATCCGAAATGGGAATGAGAACCATAACTATGAAGGATAAACATGATATTGAAGTTTGACAAGCTTAACAATTTATAAAACACTACCAAGTAACAATATATGGTTTATTATTGTTGCTATGGGTGTACAAAGCTGTTTAACACTTTGATTGTGACTTTGAATGACATATATTCTATTTTAAATTGTCAACTGAGCAAGTTGACAGCAGGTCTGATCCAGTCACTCAGTGGTTTCCAAAATGAGATGAAAAGATCACTAGTGGAATAATGGACGGTATTCTAAATTTTACTTATATTTGAAATATAAAAATAAAATTGAAAACCAAGTTCTAGTATTATTTAATGTATGAAGGAATGTTGTTTCCACTGAGTTCCACTACCTGACTTTCACTCACTATGAACTGACCTGAACATCCTATTTGATTTAGCCTAGCTCTCCCTTATAAAATGAACAGGTGGCTTAAATATACTTGCAAAGAAACCAGGATCTGCAAATGTTAATGATGCAAACCTAAGACTATGGCAAAGGTTACATTTACCCTGCTCTAGGTGTAAGAGTTTTGACAGCTATGTTAAAAGATAAGACTGTTTGGGGGTTTTGAGATAGAGTCTTTCCAAGTTGCCAGGTTGGCCAGGAACTTTTGATCTTCCTTCCTCTGCCTTCAGAGTGTTGGAATTACATGTGTGCACAGTCACAGCTGGCTCAAAAGACAAGGTTTGTGAAAACAAATGTTTTGAATGACTCCATCACTATGATATTAACTTTTCCATTCTACTCATCCATAAAGCAGTTGTTTCTATTAAAATTTTTCTAAGTTGTCATCATTCCTACTGCCAATTAATAATCTTTATAAACTCTTTGCTTTGATACTTTTATGCTCTTAAAACTACTGAGTTAAAATTTACTGAAATTCTTTATTTGAAATTATCGTGGTGCATCCCAGTAATCCCAACTCTGGAATGTGAGGTAGAAGACAGAGAGTTTCAGGTCAGCCTGGGCTACATAGGGAGTCCTTGCCCCTAATGCCCCCCTCCCAAAACAAACAAACAAACAACAAAAAAAAAACACTAAAACTCACATTTAAAAAAAAAGAGTCCAAATGTTGAAATTTTAGAGTCATGGAAACTATTGGTAATAGACTCTAGCATTGCTTTTGTCAATAAGATCATAATAATAAATCATAACTTGCATTGTTTTCAGATGATATTACCATGAGCTATATTTTGATGTCATTAATATCATTTAACTGCTTAAGACTTTATATGCATTTTAACAAAGACATTACTATAGTGATACCAGTATGTAATTTTTTTTCCACAGCACTTGGAGGTTGATCCCAGGGCCTTACACATTCTTTGCAAGTGCTCTCTTCCTGGGCTACAACCTAGTACATTTTTTACTTTTTATCTTGAGACAATGTCTCACCAAATTACCCAAGCTGCCTCTGGCCTCAAACCTATGATCCTCCTGCCTCCTTCGCTGGGATCACAGGTGTGCACTACTCTGCCCTGCGGGGTATGTAAATTTTTTTATTTTTATTTATTCATTTATATATTTTTTGTGGTTCTAGGGGTTGAACTCACGGCCTCATGATTGCATGCTTCGCAAGTGCTGTGACACTAAGCTGCCCATTGTTTTACTTTTTGAGATAGGGTCTCACTAAATTATGCAGACTGCCTCTGGTCTTGAACTTGTGATTCTCCTGCTTCTGCCTCCTGTGTCACTGGGATTACAGGCATGTCCCACTGTGTTCAGCTGAGTAAGTAATTTTTAAATGTGTCTATTTATACTGTTGGGACAAGGACTTGGCAATCCACTCCCAAGGCAATCCCAAAACAATCAGCCATTGAAATCCCTATGAGGATCACTATGTGTCAGGTATGACTGGACGGCACCTATCAATGACAACAACATATATACTGTGGAATTCATCAATATCTGGACATATAAATCTAATCCGCCAAGTTGATTTATTATTTTAGAACTAGAGTACCTAGAACCTTAATGATTTAATGATAGAACATATATATGGAGATTTAAGTCTGAATATTAAAAACAAAATGTACTCAATTTTTTTGCCTTTCTGTAAAATATAGGTATCTACATAAGTGCAAATTTTAAACAGTTCTATTTGCTGTCGGACAGTGACAAAAGAGAAGAAGGCAAACTTTTACAAACTGGTACTTTGCCAAAACTCTCCAAGAGTACCTTATCTTTCTTCAGAAAGAAGCCAACTTCTCTAATTCAGTTCTAAGAATTAGCTCACATTTTCTACTTATTAACAAGACTGAGCAGTTGAAACTTAATTAACTACAAAACTGCCAGGAAATTGTTACTAGTTGCAACCAAACAATGGCCAACATTTTACAGAAAAAAAGTGGCAATTAGATTTATATGTGAAAACAGAGGATCTTAAATTTGATTATTCCCTGTGTTAAAGGTTCAACTTAAATCAAAATATACATTCTATACAAAAAGTCATATACCACTCAACTAAAGTAGCCAAAGTCTGTGGTCTCATTCCTAATTTATTTGCTCATAAAATCCTAACTGTGAGGTTGGAAGAAATCTTAAGAGTTCATCTAATTCACACATGAACTCTCGAGTGGGTATCTGACTCATAGCGACCCTCTGTACAACAGGGGAAACACTATTGTCAGTGCTTCTCTGCTGTTCGTAGGGTTTTCAATGGTGGACTGATTTTTGGGAGGGGGTTGCCAGGTCCTCCTCCCAAGCCTACAGCTTCTGGTGTTCCCAGGTGGTCTCCCATCCAGGTACTAACCAGGCCCGACCCTGCTTAGCTTCCGAGATCTGACAGGATCGGATGCCACAGGGCTATGGCTGCAGGCACGCTTACCAGAGAAGGGATATAATCTGTGGCCTTGCAGCTGAGATCAAACTGTTCTGCAGGTTTTGGCAACCACTATAGTCATAAGATTATGGCCTATCCCTTGACAGCCATTTGAGTTTTAGTGATTCAGAAAGTCAGAACTTTACTGTTTATAACTTCGAGTCCTATCTTGGCCTCCCAAGCTCCAGAAGATTAAGGAATAAATAAACAGAATAAAAAATAAATAAACAGAATAAAATGTAAAAGTCTGCTGAGTCATTCAACAAATATGTCCTGAGTGTCCAGCATAGCCTCTAAGGTCACAAGGGTAACAACACTTCCAGAAACATATGAATGAAAAACAACCCAACAATGGTTATTCAAACTTGTTTCTTATATGAATATTTATTGAAGACCTATTGTTTTTCATATTATTTGTCACATATTGCATTACACATAGGGAATAAAATGGTTAGCAACACACAGTTGATCCTTGCCGTAAAGGTGTTTAAAGACCATATGGCAACACAGACAGGCAATTATGACACAGAATGCTAAGCACTAGTATATTGAGAATTTTCTAACGCATATCTACAATTTTGTACCCACTAATTCTTCTTTTCTATAATCAAAACATTTAGACACAAAATTATTCAGAGAAATAAAAATAGTAGCTTTTTAAAATTTCCATATTAAATATATGCATATATATACATATATATATATATATATATATCTCAGTTGCCTGTCGCTGTACTACCATGGCACCTGATCCCGTCAGATCTTGGAAGTTAAGCGGAGTCGGGCCTGGTTAGTACTTAGATGGGAGACCACCTGGGAATACTAGGTGCTATAGGCTTGGGAGAAGGACCCGGTAGCCCACTCTAAAAAAAACAGCCATGGAATGGCTGGACAACAGTGTTTTGCCTGTTGTACATAAGGTAGCTATGAGTTGGAAATCAACTGGATGACATCTAACAACAACAATAATATATCAGTTGCTTGACAATATTTACAACCTGGAAATCATCTTGAAAATACACAATCCTTTTAGAGCTCTGGAGACAAGTAACCTGATGTTTCTCAGAGCAGAGAACTAAGAAGGATAAATATAGCACCATTTCTGATTTTTGTTTCTAGAATCAATAAAATTGATGCTTTGTAAGATAGTATTATTGGTGAAAAGTCTACAAAAAGAAAAGCGTGGCTTCTTTTTCTTATGCCAAGTTCTATATGCATTGGGTGCTGAAGATAGAGAAGGAGAAATATAGATTTTCAGCCTAGAAGAAGATAAATATATGTTATCAAATCATTTCATTACAACACGTACGAAACCACAGGCACCCGCAAAGTGCAATGGGAACCTGGATAATGGATTTTCACCTAGTAATGGAGAAAGCTGGGGAGATAGCATCAAGATCTTGAGTGATGACCAACATGAGGTCGAGAGGTAGGATGGAAAAAAGTGATAGAAGCAGTTGGTTCTCCTGTTACTTTATCTTTAGGAGGTATCTCTTCCCAGAACAGCACACCAGTACCTCTCACTTGGTATAAAACTCTCATTACTACTGACAAACTACTACCAGACGATAAAAATTAGGAACAGCCCCACATGTTAGGTTTGTCAAGTCAATTCTAAACCGATGAGGAGGGAAGGAGTCCAGTGTTTAATAGGAATGATCTAAAGGATAGCAATCAGTGTGAACAATAGTATAATTAAGCCAATTTGGTAAGGGATTTAATTTGAAGTTTAAAAGCTCTCTTCCCAATTTTTGAGACTACAAAGGAAGAAAGAAGCTAAATTTTGGCTTGAATAGAAGAACGCTAGTTTAGGTAAGAAAGGGAGCAGGCTCATTGGGAAGGAAACCTGAACTTCAAAGGCAATTCCTCCCCCAAGACTTCCACTAAGAGTCAATGCGGTACATACTTTATTACACTAAACTAACATTCACAATGCTTATATGCTGGAGTTCACCAGCAGTGCTACTCAAATGTGACTCTAAACACCATCCAATTCTTTGTGAAGTGACTTTTCTTTTACTTTTTAGCTGTAGGGAAGTCCTCAGCTTTGAAACACTAGCTCTAGCATTTTACAGTTGGAAGCTGTGTGAGCTTACATTACAAAGGACTAATTTTCCCTATCTGTAAGATGACAGTAATACCTATAGGATTTCTAAATTTATAGTACCTTAAGTTCTCAGCACACGACATGCATCTAGTATTTTTTTTTTTTCCTAAAAAAAGGTATTAACCACACCATCTTTCTGGCCAAAGGTACTGAAGGTCTACAGTCTGGAGCAGGACATTCTTTAGCAGTCAGGTTGATCTGAGAAAGCCCTTTTCTTCCTGTAAACATGCCCTCCACAGGGCCATTTTCACTGCAATCACTTATATCTGCGCATCCCTAGAGACTCTAAAGCCTTATTTTCTCCTTACAATAGGTTCTGCAGGTCCTCAAGGTAATTAGAGAAAAGGAAAGTACGCAGGATAAGGCAACTTTACTGTGAGTAAAATCTGCACTCTGAAAAACACAAAACACAAAGTTCAAATCCTGACCAGTTTGAAAAAACCATTTTCACAGGAGAGTGTTCAAAGAGAGAGAAAAATTAATGTGCTCCGTATGTTTCCTTTTATTAAGAAGCCGGACACTGAAGCCACCTGAGACTTCATCTCTTCGGGTTATTTTTCCTTTTTCCTGTGCAGTTTCTGGTTGCACATGTTCCATAATGGCGATTATTGCTTTCCAAGGAAATGTTCAGAAGGGCAGCTGCCTTGGAGGTAGGTCACCAGGACTCCTCTGCACTGGACATGCAAACAGACTCCAGAAAAGGCTGCAGCTGCCACAGGCCTCTGCTAGCTGCTACAGGGAGGTCCACTGCTGCACGCTGCTCTGCCTCTCAGAGCCCAAGTTTGTTCTTGGCTGTGGTTTTAAAAGAGCCCCTCTATTTAATAACTACAAGACAATAAAAACTAGGGTTACAAGCCAACACGGATCACACTATTAATAATATTTCATCGTATTAATTTCTTTCAGGAAAAAAAACCTAGCACTGATAATTTTTAAATTCTATTTAAGACACTCACAAAAATCTGCCATTCTCAAGCTCAAGTAAACAATACATATTATGCATGCAGCCAACACAGTCACCAAGCACATGCATCTGAAAGTAAATGCCACTCTGAAAACCTAACATAAATTTCACATGCACTTAAGAAATAGGCTAAGGCCAGGTGCCGCAGGGCACTCCTGTAATCCCAGGGACTCAGGAGGCAGAGGCAAGAGGATTCTGCGTTTGAGGCCAAAGGCAGCCTGCACAACTTAGTGTGACTTTAACTCAATATAAAACATGGACTAGGGGTGCAGCCAAGTGGTAGAGCACTTGCAGTGTATGTGTGAGGCTCTAGGTTCGAACTCCAAGTACGAAGAAAAAATAAATAAAAGATTAAATTCTAGCTACTTAGATACATAACATGTCTCTTATGAATCCTAAGTGAATGTAGGTTTAGTGCTGCTGGGATCTATGTCTAGGTTCTAGGGTATTTATCCCATTTACAGAACAAATACTAGGGTTTATCTTTTCTACAGGTAGGTGTGTCTCCCTGACTAGGAGAAAGAACGAAGAAATTTAAATCAGAATTTCATAACCTGCGTTCTGAAAGTCATTTTTTTGTGTGTGTGTGGAAAAGCATGAAACCTATTTTTGGAGAGTTTCCTATTTTTTTTTTCCTCCTGAACTATCAATATGCAATACATTAAAAATTGCATTTATATATAAATATATTGAACTTCTGAGAAGTTCTGAAATAAAACCAACATGCTCTGTATGTATTCAGCTCCCAGAAAGAACTGAAAAGAAACCACTTATTAATTTCATCTCTGTACTCACTTTGATCTGTCACTAGTGGCTGCCTAGAACAATCTCTAGGCTGAAGAAAATGAGGTGACACGCTGGGCGCAGTGGTGCATGCCTGTAATCCCAGCAGTTCAGGAGGCAGAGGCGGGAGTATCACAAGTTTGAGACCAGAGGCAGTCTGCGTACTTTAGTGAGACCCTGTCTCAAAAAGTAAGAAAATGGGCTGGGGTACAGCTCAGTGGTCCAGCACTTGCAGAGCATGCAAGCGCGAGGTCCTGGGTTCGACCCCCAGTACCGCAAAAAAAAAAAAAAAAAGAAAATGAGGTGACACACCTGATGAGCAGATATGTGGGCCATGCTCGGCCATTACGGAGTCTAGAAAACAGTGATATGAGATTAGGACAGAGCTCTTTGAACACACATTCCCAGCTTTCTTTTCCCCATCTCACATTTTGTATTTAACAGCTGAGGAAAAGAGAAAATGAATGGGGAAACTATTATTTTGTAACACAAAGAAGTCTCTGTCAACTTTACTCTCTAATCTTCCATTTTTCCAATCAAAATTTTAGACATCTAAATTTATAGATCCAGTTTGAGCAGTAACTTAAATATCTATTCTGAAAACATGAGGAGAATGGGAAGACAGAAAGGGATCCTCCCCTTTCCAGTCGATACTGTATGCTCATGGTAGACGCTACTTTAAATAAGATGAGTGATGTCTTAGGTGTGAGTGACAGGTATGTCAACCTCTCTGAATGATTCACCTTCTCCACTGAAAACCAGGACTAAAATGCTGTGGCCTCATGTGGTTCATTGAGGGAGACTTTTAGGAAAAGCGCAACCCGAGGCCACACCTGTATCAGAAATGTGAAATGAGCACCAGCCAACTTTCGCTTCCGTGGGACTTTACCTTTCTGGGTTCACGTCCGCTCAGGTTATGTGTATCACTCATGGAATTCGATGTGTGCAATCAGAACACAGAAGAGAAAAACACATAAGATAGTGCAGGCAAGTTAGAAGTAGGAGAAAAGCAAGGTCAAGCAAGAAAACCATAATCTTTCCAGGCCTCCTCTCTGATGAATAAATAGACATTGATTTGCATAAGCCATCAGGAAAGGGAGGAAGCCGACTTTTAATAAGGAAGTTAAAAATATTTCAATGACGCTCACCCAATTTGTTCCTCAGATGTGGCAAATCATATATCCCCACAGTTCCCAGCTGCATGAACAACTGACTGATAATATCTGTGACATCCTATGAAGAGTTTACAACGGTAAACTGAGTCATATTGAAATTAAGCATCCAAAAAAATATAAGACAGGCATGTGTTAAGTGCTATACTTCTGATACCTTCCTTCTATTAAAACAGCCTTAAAAGTAAACCTCAAGTTATTCAAATAAAAGAGATAAAATCTTGAACTTGCTATATTGAATCTGTATTTTAAAAAGTGCACCTATCTCAAAAATAATTTTTCTAAAATTGTTATATCTTAGAAGTGAACCCAGAAGGCACAATGGAAAAAAAAAAAAAAAAGGCCCACCTTTCCCAAATCCTTTATTGTGGAAACACAATCAACATTTCTTCTTGTGAAAAGCTTAAAATTTATAGATCACTAGCACACAAAATGGTCATTTCAGTCTGATATGAGTTTCCCAAAATGTTCTTGTTTTGAGTAGCAACTTGTTTTAGAAACACCTATAGTTTTGTTTTACTGGTTTGTAATTCCGTTAACAGTGGACAGCCCCAAACAAGAGCTCAAGCAGAAATCACTAAGATTAGCTTGACTATCACCAAATAAAATCTTTAGCCATCATAAGTTTAGCTTCCCTTCCATGTATTTTCTTCATCCTTTGAGTATCTTAATCTTCAAGATAAAATCTGAGTCCCTTCTGTACTGCTCTCTTTTCCAGTAAATTTCAGTTACTGCCTCAGAGAAAGTGAAATGAGAAACAGTAACAGGTTAGAAAGCCTACGCAACTTGAGGGCATTATCTGGAGCCTCAGTTGTTTCACATGACTTCTGTGGGGAGTGGGGTAGAGAGCTGGGGATCTCTGTTCAGCAGCTTGGATTAACGTACATAAACACATGAAGGAAAAAATGATCCCTTATCCACCCATCGTGTAAAGTGAGGCATAATTAAGCATTTTTTTTTACTCTGCCTGCTTTTGCTAAGTTGTGGTTTTTATTATGCAGACACTTTAAAGAGGTGCAAATGTGCCAGGGTGCCAAGTATGACCAAATGACAAATGTCATTAAAATCTGACAATCTTAGTAACTGGCCTACAGATAGTACTGTCAGTTCTTTCAGTCAGCAGTGTTTTAGAAGAAAATCTCTAAGAAGTTTCTGTTTTGCCATGAGCCTACTTACTCTCTACTGTTTTACATGTGGTTGTTTCAAATGCCTAGGTACCTGCCTGGATGGGCCCTAAACGCATCTGAGTTCCAGATAACAGAACTCCCGAAGTAGGGAAAGAATCTTCAAAAACAAATGCCTGGTGCTTCCTGCACAACTTGAATTATACAACAAGTTTCTAAGTCCAGATTCATTCCCTAAGCTTTTATCTAGTGTTTGAAATCATATGCAAAAAGGAAGGAAGGAGGGAAGAGAAGAAGAAAGGAAGGAAGGAAGAAGAGAAATAATAGACTATCACTGTTCTACTTCCAATGTTTTAGGCAGTTAAAAATCAATTTAAAAAGGTTTGTTGTTGTTGTGGTCGAGTCAACCCTCATAGGGTTTTCAATGGCTGACTGTTTCAGGATTGCCTTGGAAGTGGATTGCCAGGTCCTTCTCCCATTTTTGCAGTGCTGGGAATTGAACTCGGGACCTCAGAGACTGCAGCACAGTGCTCTACCAACTGAGCTAAATCCCAGCCCCCTAGAAAGGTTTAGTAATCTCAAATCATGAACAATGCTCATCTTATCAGATGAGGGCTGAGTTAGGATAACTGAATAAAGTTTCTGGCAGTAAGAGTGGTATCAAACCACTTCAAAGTTGGAATGCAGCGTGGAGCGTGGAGTGCTGGCACACCCCTGTAATCCCGGCCCCAAGGACTCCAGAGGCAAAGGCAGGAGGGGATCACAGGTTCAAGGGCAGAGGTAGCCTAAGTCAGTCAGAGATACCCTGTCTCAATTGCAAAAAAAGGTTAGAGGTGCAACACTGTGACAGAGCACTTGCAAAGTATGTGCGAGGCCCTGGGTTCAGCACCCTGAGTACAGGGGGGGAAGAAGTTGAAATGCAGACCTGCAGACAATGATAAAGCTGTGCCCACCCTACAGTATAGTCAAGGGAAACAGAAGCCTAAGAGAACAGCAGGTTTGTACCACCTACTCCGTAAACTGGCAGGACAACAATTAGAAATCTGGGGAAATCTCATCTGAGGAAGACAAAGGGAAGCAAATGGTATGGACTGAATATGAGCCAGTGGAAAGACTTGGACGTCCAATTGTTTTGGAGAATAATAATGTAGACAGTAACAATGACTGGCATACACAGCAAGTTATTACATATTTATGTAATAATGCCTTGGATTGAGTAGATATAATTTATGTAAGACAATTAAAATTGAATACCATATACATTTAACATATGACGATTACTTATTTTTTTACAAAAAAGTTTAAAATATATTTTCTGCATCTGCAGGAAAAACTTCTCATGTGCTTTACTCATTAAACAGGCTTTCCCTTCTTGAGCTGCAGATCGCCCTCAGTATGGTTTCTCAGCACAATGCAGGAAATACCCTGACACTCGTGGTAAATGTTAATAAATGTCACCAAAAGTGCTTCACTTTCCTAAAGCCAACTCCACTCCATAATTTCTTGAATTTTTAAACTCTCTTCCCCATGACCTCTGTTGTTGTTTTTGTTGTTAGGTGCCATCGAGTTGGTATCCAACTCATGGCGACCCTCAGAGGGTTTTCAATGGCTGGCTGTTTTGGGATTGCCTTGGGAGTGGATTACCAGGTCCTTCTCCCATTTTGCGGTGCTAGGAATTGAACTTGGGACCTCAGAAACTGCAGCACAGCGCTCTACCAACTGAGCTAAATCCCAGCCCATGACTTCTGTAGTCATGGTATTTTATCACTTTGCAAAAAATGTTTATCTGGAACTTGATTAAGTTAAAATATGTTTTAGAAACAAGTATAACATTTTATAAGTATTCTATTGTTTATTGAAATTATGATCCTTATCACAGGCCTAACTACAGACCAGAGTGGCTGATTTTTCTTCAGGATAAGAAAACTCAGCCCTGATGACGGTTCTCTCAAATGGGCAATTTAAAAAAAACAGTAAAGCCAGTTGGCTAGGAACACACTTCCTGCCTACCGAGAGAAAAGTATTTGTCCAACACCATCCAGAAGCATATTTGGGCAGGCTTCCAAGGTACCTGCCTAATGAGTGATTAGTCACCTCCACATTCATTGACTGTTTCCACTTAGAGTTGAAAATATTTTTAATTTTATTTGGCTTTAAAAATTGGTTTTCTTTTGATCTACTATGGCTGCAGTCCTCTGGCTCTGGAAAAATATTAAATTTGTTTACACTGATTTAAAAACAAATGCAAAGAACTGTTCTACTTCCTTATTTGGCCACCTCGTAGTCCCTGTCCTTAACAAAGAAATTTTCAGCAAAACTGCCCTTGTAGTTCTGATTTTTATGTCTCTGGTAATTAAATGGTGATCTGAGAAGTTTCCCATCACTTTCTACAATTCTGCAGTACCAAAGAAGGAGAAGTTTCTAAGCCATGTGGATAAATTGTTTACACATCTATTTATATATTATACCCTCCATTATGATTTATTTAGCTTATTTCTAAACTGAGTTCCACTTCATCCATTCATTTCCTTTTTTTTTTTTTTTTTTTTGCGGTACTGTGAGTTGAACCCAGGGCCTCACGCTTGCATGCTTTGCAAGTGCTGGACCACTGAGCTGTACCCCAGCCCATTTTTTAAATTTTTTGAGATAGGGTCTCACTAAGTTATGCAGACTGCCTCCGGTCTCCAACTTGCGATCCTCTGCCTCCTCCTCCGGAGCCACTGGGATTACAGGAATGCGCCACGGCGCCAGCTCTCATTTCCATTTTTTAAAACAAATAAACTGTCTGTTGTGTGTCAAAGTGATAAAAAGGAAGAGAAACAAAAAGACTACGACAACAAAGATAGCAAATTATATACAAGGTTCAGATACCTGATGAAAACTGAGTATCCTGCTTTTTTCCCTTCCTCTCATCCTCTCTTCCTCCCCACTCCTAGCTCTTTTCTCTCCAGTAACCTCATGCAATTCTCTCCTCTCTCAGGCCAGCCATCTTCTCTGTCTACTCAAGGTATCTTTCCTTCTAAAAGCCTGCTTAACTTTCCTGTTCTTTGCTTCTTTACATTTCCTTGGGGAACAGAAATATTCTTCTGCTGGTTCACCCTGGGAACACAGATTTTTCCAGTCCCTTTCCAGGTTTACCTCCATTTGTCCAGGGGCCTCAGTTTTCCCTGTAATTATTCCTTAAAGGTGTACTACCTTTAATAAACCTATTCTACACTTAAACTGAATCTCCTTTTTATAAACAATTCCATAGGCAATTTAATCTGAAGGCAAAGAACGTTTGAAGGAACGTGACAAAATAAGTGGTCTGCAAAGCCCTAGGCTCATCAATAAACAGACCAAGAATTAAATTCAAATTGAATTTATCTACAAAACATGTTATGTGCTGGAGTTTAGCTCAGGTGGTAGGGCACTGCTCCGCACTCTCTGAGGACCTGGGTTCAATCCCCAGCATCACAAAAATGGGAGAAGGATGTGGCAGTCCACTCCCAAGAAAACAATCTCTAAACAATCAGCCATTGAAAACAATATGAAGGAGACATAGGTATAAATCATTACATATATTTTTAATTTATAAAAGGAAAATATAATGTGATCATCCAAACATAACTTAAGGAATAATTTAATGTATGTAATAACTGTCTTGAAAGAAATATTTGCAGAAAACTTGGGGAAAAAAGCTAACTTCCTAAACTGAATAAATTATAAATACTTAAAATAATAAGAAAATAAGTGTCCTATCAAAAAAAAGAAAGAAAGAAAGAAAGAAAACAATATGAGGGTTGCTATGAGTTGGGGCTGGGATTTAGCTCAGTGGGTAGAGCGCTGCACTGCAGTCTCTGAGGCCCTGAGTTCAATTCCCAGCACAGCAAAAATGGGAGAAGGACCTGGCAATCTACTCCCAAGGAAATCCCGAAGCATTCAGCCATTGAAAACCCTATGAGGGTCGCTATGAGTAAGATACTGACTCGACGGCACCTAACAACAACAACAAATGAGTTGGATGCAACTCAATGGCACCCAACATCACCACCACGTACATATATATACACACACACATATATATACACACACATATATACACATTCATACACACACACACACACACACACGCTACAATTTTCACACAGATACTATTATAATTTTTTTAAAACATGGTCCCCAGGAATAATAGTAAAATAGTTAACAAGTGGTCAAGCATGGGCTCCAATTAATCAAATGGATTGCTGGCCATTAACAGCTGGCTTACACCCAATGACTTCACCAGCTGAGTATCAGATAAACTAAGCGGGTTGAGGGAGACTACATTTTCCTCCCTCTCTCTCTCTCTCTCTCTGCTTATAATAAAGTCTCTTTTTTTCTCTCTTTATTGGTAAATGATGATGGGTTACAGGGTAATACAGCATTGCCTGCTTCCATTACGCAGCTATGATATCACTTTTGGTTAAACTTTTATCAATTTAAAAGGTTTATGGAACCTTTTGACTAATCTGCAGTAAAACTCAAATGCATATTTGGATTATGTTCCCCTATTTTTCCAATGTACTCATTAAGTTGTGTTGTTTACATTGAGATTATCCTCTCCTCCTCTATCCCTCTATATTGATCTCTTTCCTTTTATTTATTTTCATATTGATCCCTTTGCCTTTATTTACTTATTTTCATATTAAAGAGCGGTCTTTATTTTAAAAAATATTGGAAGTTTCTAAGAAATATGGTTGGCTCATTTAGAACACATTATTCTGGTGGCAAATCACAAGTCACATGAAAAACCACAATCAATTTATAGTTTAGGCCCCTCTTGCTGCTCTGTCCTTGTCATTTTTAACAGATTCATTTCCTACTTTCCCATGTTGTTGTTAGTGCTGTTGAGTCAGTATCTGACTCATAGTGCCCCTAAGTACAAGTGAAACAGTATTGTTCCTGCTTCTTTGCTGTTCATAGGGTTTTCAATGGCAGATACTTTCCCATAAGTCCCTATAAATGTCCAAGTTACCAGAGGCTGTAAACACCACTCCATGAAAAAATCTCTCCTTATGGTCTATGTATACTGAGAAACAGCTGATTTCGGACTTGCAGATTCAAGTTACTTGAACCATTTAATATTCAGCTTAAGGAAAAGTTCAACATATGGGATGGATTACAATCTGTACTAAACTATTTTAACCCCAAGTAGGTCTGCAACTGGAAGCAGTGAGTCTCAATATAAAAATGGACAACAGTTCTTCCCTAGCAAGGGAAGGGAAAAAAACCAACCAAACAAACAAAACAACCCCAAGCTGGACATTTGGTGAGTAGAGCAAGTCTATACTATTTTTCTCTTGGTCAAATAAATTATTTATATTAACCTATCTAATAACACTACATTACTTCAATGAATCATTTAGGACAATGTCTCAAAACCAAGGAGCAATAAGAAAAATAGCATAAATTATTCTAAATGAAACTTATCTCATTTTTCCTGTGGACTCAGTACAAAGCCAAGTGACTATGGCAACATTTAGAAGTAAAGGTATAGTAATAAAGAAGAATGGATTGTACATATTGAAATACAGATTTTTAGCCAAGTGTGGTGGCGCACGCCTGTAATCCCAGATACTCAGAAGACGGAGGCAGGAAGATCGCAAGTTCGAAACCAGAGGCAGTCTGTGTAATTTAGCAAGACCCTGTCTCAAAAATTAAAAAAAAGAAAAGGCTGGAGGTGCTGCTCAGTAGTGCAGCACCTGCAAAGCATGCAGGCACGAGGCCCTGGGCTCAACCCCTAGTGCAGCAAATATATATAGATAGATAGATTTTTTAAAAAACTCTATTGAAATCAAAATTCTAAATAAAGTAGCAAAATTATATGATTCAACTTCTCTTGGAGAAAGGAGTGTCAATTCTGGTTATCTTCTTAATGGAATATTAAGCTTCTTTCTAACCAGAGAGGTTTCAGATACCAAATCAAGGCAAATACAAACTAACCTTAAAGAAAGCAAACCACCTGTAGTCATTCAGCACGATCTCGAAGCCTTGGTTGTAAATGATGGTGAAATGCCCGGAATTGCCATGGTCATCATATGCTGTATTCAACTTCTCAAGGTGGACTACTACCTTTTTCTCTGATGGTCCTAAAGAGAAAACATATAACAAAACAAAGTGATTTGAACTTGAGAGGCAGGAAGTGAGAATCTCTCAAATTCCACTATCTGATTAAGCCACTTTCCTTTCATGCTACCAAATTTGGGCCCAAGAGTTCAGTCTGCATCCTGTTGCTTCTCTTCAGTCTTGGAGGGATCTAGGCAAGTCTGGGTAGTCAGGGTGGCCAAAGACAGAAATGCCATGTACCCTAAAAGGCAGAGATCCCAGAACATGCAAATACTTACAAAATTTTTCCACTGAAGAAAATTAGGGAGGTGGTTGTTGGTAGGTGCCTCAAGTTGCACTGATTCATAGTGACCCTACCCTACCCTATGTACAACAGAAGGAAGCACTCCCTGACACTGTGCCATTCATAGCACTATGTCAGTGTTTCTCTGCTATTCACAGGGCTTTCAATGGTGCATTGTTTCAGATCCTTTTCCTTAGCCTCCAGCACCTGGTACTCCCAGGTGGTCTCCCATTCAAGGACTAACCAGGCTGACCCTGCTTAGCTTTGGAGATCAGATGGGGTCAGATGCTAGGGTGATATGGCTGCAGAGCTGGACATGCTGACACCTGTAATCCCAGGGACTCCCCAGGTTCCAGATCAGAGGCAGCCTGTATAATTTAGTGAGACCTTGCCTCAAGACAAATAATAAAAAAGGGTTTGGGGGTGCAGCTCAGTGGCTGAGCATTTCCATACTATGTGTGAGGCCCTGGGATCAGCAACCCCAGTACAGCGCATGCATACACACACACACACACACACACACACACACACACACACACACACACACACAGAGGCAGAAATCAGGAAAAGACAAATGGTATTCAAAAACTGAAAAATGTAACAAAAGGTACAACAACGGAATAAAAAGATTAGCTGTCACACCGTAAGTACAATGTGGTAAGCATAGGAGACAAGAAACGTTCTATTCAAGAAGAAAAGTTCTACTCAGAGAAGAAATGGAATACCTTTTCCCTCCATGCCTCTACAAATGAGAATCTCAGAATTGGAATCCTTCCAAAGTATTCAGCAAACTTGACGTTTCTAGCCCGCAATTTCTGTTGATAAGAATTAACGTATTTACCTTTCAGAAAATGAGGGCTCATATCTGTGAATGTGTTTAATCATGGCATTGAGGTCAAAAATAGGTTTACAGGCGCAGGCTGCCTGGAAAGGGTTCAGCTGTGTCCATCTGGAGATTTCTATATTTAGACCACCTTCTCTTATTTCAAATGAATACCGTAAACAGGAGATGGCATGTGACAGGGGAGTGCGAACCCTGATCTCACTTCTGTCCCTATCTCCATGCTCAATTTATGTTAAGAATAAAAAAAGTATATGAATGCCCAGTATTATGAAAAGCCAGAGTCACCTAAACTTTGTTAAATAGGTCTTTTAAGAAACAGATTACTTGGCAGGGCATGGTGGTGCACGCCTGTAATCCCAGCAACTAGAGAGGCAGAGGCAGAATGATCGCAAGTTCAAGACCAGAGGCAGTCTGTGGAATTTAGTGAGACCCTGTCTCAAAAAAGTAGAACGGGCTGTGGGTGCAGCTCAGTGATACAGCACTTGCAAAGCTTGCAGGCACCAGGCCCTGGGTTCAACCCCTGGGACTGAAAAAGAAAAAAAAAGAAAGAAAGAACAGATTACTCGACAATCTTCAGTCTGCTGAGGGAAAAAAAAATCCAGTTTAGAGCCTCCCTTCCTTTGTGCAAGTCACAGGCTGCAAGACTTAGGGTAGATCAGGAGAGTGACGCTTTTGACCTGAGATTCTGTTTTTCTTCCCTTCTTCATTAGTGTGTATCCAGGGATACCCAAGCTGCCTAAGGGCATATAGAATAGCCCAGTATGTTCATACATTTGATATTTATTGAGAGCCGTCCATAAACCAGACACTATGCTTGGCTCGGAGCATTTCCAAATACGCTCATTGGGTGAAGGGGAAAAAAAGAAAAAGAGAAACAAGCTTTTGTATATCACATTGCAATATATGAAACAGTGCAGGTGGTGCGGGAAATTTCCTAGGACCAGTAGCACCAATAGGCCCAGCTGGAACTAGCAGAGTAGAAGGGCCCTTTCCCAACCTCACAGAACTGAAAAAGTGCTACATTCTAGAGGCTTTGAATTTGTCTTCACCAATAGAACTTTCAAAAGGAAAAACCGCGGGGAATTAAGATTGCAGTTCTCAACTCCTATTTCAAAGCAAGTAAAACAATACAAAAGTAAGTAGAAAAAAAACTTCTTGAAAGCAAGAGTTGAAGCCCGAGCTGATCAGGAAAAGTGTGAAGTGAGACGTTCTCAGCAGCTCAAATTTACCCTCGCGGCCCGGGCTCGGGGGAGAGACTCCCAGGGACCCGGGTCAGAACAGGACCTTCCGAGGGGTGGACGCTGGGTACAGAACCGGGCGCCGGAGCAGTCCCGGGCCGGCGGGGGAAGGCGCGGGTGCGCTGGGCTTACCCAGAACCGAGCAGTTCACGTCGCGCTGCGCGCCGCCGGGGCCCACCTGGAAGACCCAGGTGCCCAGCAGGTCTGGGTAGGTGCAGTTGGCAGGTGTGTCGCCGCGCACCGTGCGGACTCCGCAGAGGAGGAGCAGCAAGGAGCCCAGCAACATGCGGGGCCCGGGACTCATGGCTGGCGGGGCCACAGGAGGGGCGGGAGAGCGAGCGAGACCCACAGCACTGGGAGCTGCGCCGCCAGCTCGGTGACTCGCGCCCTCAAATAGCCAGGAGCCCGGAACCGCGGCGGGCTGGGCGGAGTTTC
>VMDO01022349.1:15551-33716 GCA_007922755.1 Pedetes capensis | reverse complement strand
AAGGGTACAAAGAAGAACAAGGTTCAAAGAGAGAAAGAGAGAGAAAGCAAATGGGAAGGAAAGAGAAGAAAGGAAAAAAATATTAATTAAAAAAAAAAGGAAAAGCCTTGCTTCTCTGTTGGCTTTGGAGACCAGTTCTCAAGGTGCAGTATGCCCTCCCAAATGCTCACTGGGGCTGTAGAGTGATCTTTTCTTAAGGCCTGCTCTTTTGCAGTTGGAGTCCCACACCCACTGCACCACCCAGGCACCAAGGTCTGTACCATATCATGCTGTAGAAAAAAGTCCCGTTCCCCTTGCCAAGTTCTGCTGATTTGCCAGGCTCAGGGTCTCACACTGTGAGGCTCAAAAGCTGATCTGTGGTTGGACTATTTGGATGGACCATGTATGTAAGGATACCCAACCTTGGATCTTTCATCAGACCAGCTCCACAGCACACCTGGCTATTTATGTGTTTACGGAGTAGGCATGGCTAAAAGGCCCCCTCTGTTGCTGCATCCCTTTCCTTTGCTGCCAGTTCAGGTGGCAAGCCTCACATTTGGCTTTTAGAGCAGTTTTATATTCACAGCAAAATTGAGAGGAAGGTGTGAGGATTTCCCATGTACCCTCTGCCCCAGCATATGCACCAGTTCCCCCATTGTCGACATTGCCCGCCAGCGTGGCACAGTTGTTACAATCCACAAGGCTACAGCAACACAGTATGCACATCCAAGCCTATGTTAGGTTCCCTTAGTGTGTCATTCTCTGGGTTTGGACGTTTATCCACCATCACAGCATCAAACAGAACAGTTCCGCTGCCCTTTAATCCCTCTGTGCCCTGCCTGTTCAACTCCCCCTCCTCTACACCCAAGGAACCACTCATCCTTACTCTACCTCTGGAGTTTTGCCTTTGCCAGAATGTCATGTTGGAATACATAGTGTGTAGCTTTTTCAGATTGGCTTCTTTCACTTAGTAAAATGCATTTTGGTTTCCACCGTGTCTTTTCATGACTTGATGGCTCATTTCTTTTTAGCAGTGAATAATATGCTGTTATCTGGATGTGCTACAGTTTATCCATTTCCAATGATTTTGAACAAATATGAACAAAGCTGCTATAAACATTTGTATGCAAGTTTTAGTGTGGAAACAAATTTTCAACTCTTTTGGGTAAACACTAAGGAGCACAGTAGCTGGCTCATGTGGTGAGAGCATGTTTAGTTTTGTAAGAAAATGCCAAACTCTCTGCAAAGTGGGTGCACTGTTTTACACTCTCATCCATTGTGGCCCCTCCTTGCCAGTAGTTAGTGCTGGCTGCATTCTGGATTTGGGCCATGCCAATGGGTGTGTATCTCTTCGTTTTAGTTTGCATTTCCCAGGAGCGTCTTTTCATATGCTTATTTTTCATTTGTATATCTTCTTTGGTGAGTTCTCTGCTCAAGTCTTTTGCCCATTTTTAATCGGGGTGTTCCTTTTCCTATAGCCGAGTTTTAAGAATTCTTTGAAGAGCCGGGCCTGGTGGCTCATGCCTGTAATCCCAGCAACTCAGGAGGGAGAGGATGGAGGATCACAGGTTTGAGGCCAGAGGCAGTCTGCATAAATTAGTGAGACCCTGTCTTAAGATAAAAAGTTAAAAATGGGTTAGGTGCAGCCCAGTGATAGAGCACTTGCAAAGCATGTGCAAGGTCCTGGGTTCAATCCCCCAAGTATTGAAGAAATAATAAATAAAAAAGATTTCTTTGCATATTTTTCATAACAGTTCTTTATTACATAATCTTTGACACAGTGAATTTTCCAACTGAGCACATCCAAGACCTGAGCCCACATCAAGCAGAGGAGTGTCAGCCAGCCCTTCTGGCCTTTGCACCAACCTCAAGGTGGCCATCAGCTGACCATCTAAATGTGTATATATGCTCTGCCTGTTTTCAGACTGTACATGAATGGAAGCCTATAGCGTGCATTATATGCAGGGCCTGGCTTTGGGGGGACCACATTATATTTGTGCACTTCATTGATGCTAGTGAGTTTAGCAAGATGATGTTTATGCTTACATTGTGAAGGTTTCTTTCACATATTCTCATTACTATGAAATATTCCTTTGTGTTCATAGGCAACAATGATGAGCATTTGGGTTGTTTCCAGTTTGAGGATGGTACAAAAAGAAACACTGAGAATATTCTTCTTTTTAAATTCATTAAAATTTTTTTAAATTGGCTCATAATAATTGTACAGATTTGTAGGGTGCAGTGTGATATTTTTATATATGTTGTTCTTTGATCAAATCAGGATAATTAATATATTCATTATCTCATATATTCATAATTTCTTTGTGTTGAGAACATTCAAAATCCTGTCTTCTATTATGAAATCTATAGAACCAGGCCCTGTGGCACACACCTGTAATCCCAGCAACTCGGGAGATTGAGGCTGGATTATGAGTTTGAGACCAAAGGCAGCCTGCACAATTTAGGGCAACCCAGTCTCCAAAAAGAAAAAGAAAGAAATATACAATAAATTATTGTTAACTATGGTCACTTTATTGTGCTGTACAGCACTAGACATTAATTCTATCTAACTGTATTTTTATACCTGTTTACCAGCCCTTCTCTCCCCCACATTCTCCCTGCCCTTCCCAGTTGCTAGTAACCACTATTCTACTCAATTTCTATGAGGTTAATTTTATTTTGGCTTCTATATGAGTGAGAGGGCTGGGGTTTAGTTGGTAGAGTGCTTATTCTGCATTCTCTGAGGACCTGGATTCCATCCCCAGCACCACAAAAAAAAAAAAAAAAAAAAAAAAAAAAAAAAAGATGGGGGAAGGACCGAGCAGCCCACTTCTGAAGCAATCCTGAAACAATCAGCCACTGAAAACCCTATGAATTGAGTATATTGGAAAAATAGAGGACTATAACCCAAATAAGCATCTGAGTCTTACTACATATTAGCCATAAGTCTCCATAAACTTTGTGGGTTGATGAAAGTGTTGCCAGAAGTGATGTAAAGGATGCATAATGGAAAAAGTCAATGCTGTATTACTCTGCACCCCATCATCATTTACTAATAAAGACAAAAAGAAAAAAGAAAACCCTATGAATAGGAGAGAAGCACTGGCATAATGCTGAGCATGGCACAGTGACAGAGTGTTCCATTCTGTTGTATATAGGATCACTATGAGTTGACCCAACTCCACAGCACTCAACAACAACAACAACATGAGAGAGAACATGTTGTATTTGTCTTTCTGTGTCTAGCTTATTTCACTTAATATAATGTCCTCCAGTTTCATCCATGTTGTTGTAAATGGCAGAGTTTCGGTTGTTTTAAAAGCTAAAAAATATTCTATTATGTATACATACCACATTCTAAAAATCCATTTATCCACGAGGGAACACCTAGATTCCATATCTCAGCTACTACAGATAGTGCTGTAGTGAATGCGGGCATGCAGACATCCCTTTGATTTAACAATTTCCTTTCCTTTGGATATATAATCAGTAGTAGGATTGTTGGATTATATAGTAGATGTTTTTAGTTCTTTGAGGAACCTCTGTACTGGCTGAGAACATTCCTGCCAGTGTCCTTGTACGGCCCTATGCACACATTTTTCTTCAGTATACATTTGTAAGAGTGAAATTGCTGGATTGAAGGGTAAGGATGCATTCAGCCTTAGGAATTTGTTCCAAACAGGTTTCCAAGGTGGTTGTACCAATTTACATTTCTGCCTAGAGTTAGTTAAATTTAAATTTAAAAGTTAGAACCATTTCTTCAAATGGCACCAAGAATTGACAAATGGAATTACATGAAACTACTAAACTTATATACAGGAAAGGAAGCAATCAATGGAGTTCAGGAAGAGCCCACTGAATGGGAGAAAATCTTCACATCCTACACATTTGACCGAGGACTAATTTCTAGAATTTACTAAGAACTCAAGAAAGCAAATCCCAAGACAACAAATAATTGAATACACAAGTTGGCAAAGGAAATGAACAGACAGCGCTCAAATGAAGAAGTTCTTACGGCTAGGAAACACATGAAAAAATGCTCAACATCCCTAACCATTAGGAAATGCAAATCAAAACAACTCTAAGATTCCACCTAACTCCAGGCCAAGATCAACAAAACAAATAATAACAGTGCTAGTGAGGATGTGGAGAAAAAGGAACACTTTTACACTGCTGGTGGGACTGTAATATTAGTTCATCCATTTTGGAAATCAATATGAAGATACCTCAGAAAACTGAAAATAGAACTGCCATATGGTCCAGCTATATGACTCCTGGGAATATACCCAAAGGGAGACAAGTCATTATACCTCAGAGACACCTGCATCTCTCTATTTAATGCAGCATTCTTCAAAATAGCAAGGATATGGAACCAACCAAGACATCCACTAACAGATGAATGGATTTAAAAAAAAAATGTGGTACACATACACAATGGAATATCACTGAGCAATAAAAAGAATAAAATAATGTCATTTGCAGAAAAATGGATGGAACTGGAGAATATCATTTTAAGTGAACAAACACAGGTTCAAAAAGAGAAATACCTTGTGTTCTCACTCATAGGGGAGCTGAATCTTACTTAAAGGAAGAAAAAACCTATACATAAGTAGATATATAAAAATAAACTCAGCTAAGAAGGGAAAATATAAACAGGGTGGAAAGAAGGAGGGAGGAGACTAGTAAAGGGAAGCAAAGGTTGTGGAAGGTGGGAAGGAGAGGGGAAATAATGTAAAGGGATAAAAGGGGAGAGGATAATCTCAATGTAAATGATGCAACTGCATGAGTACATAGGCAAAATAGGGGAATAGAACCCATAAATGTATATGAGTTTAACTACATATTAGTTAAAAGATTCCATAAACTTTATAAGTTAATGAAAGTATAACCAAAAGTTCTGTAATAGTTGCATAATGGAAAAAGAAACAAATGCTGTATTACTCTGTACCTCACCAACGTTTACCAATAAAGAGAAAAAAGAAAAAAAAAGGGGGGGGGCATTTCTTCTTTAATGACATGACTGTGGTATTTGAATAATTCAAATGAGGCCTGGATGGCTCATAGCAATCTGAGCCATTTTACTGTTCAACAGAAGACTAAAATGCTACTTAAGGACCATAATTTGTTTTCTGTTTGCTAATAGCAAAGAGAGAAAATAATTTATTCATCAAAAGACTCAGGGAATTGTGAAAACAGCCTCTCGAGTCTCTTCTCACTGTATTAAAGTATCAATTAATTAACTGTATGCTGATTAGGACTCAGGCTCTGGAGCTACAGATTGCAGGTATGACTGCCCAGCTAGCTGGGCATCGAGAGCAAAGGATTTGATTCTGTGGGCCTCTGTGTCCTTGTTTGTAAAATGTAAATATAATAGTGCCCACTTTTAGGGTGGTTGTGGGATTGAATAAATGTGATAATCTATGTGGAATACTTAAAAAAGGGCATAGCATATCATAAATGCTCAGTTAACATCAGCCACTGATGTTTTGATATCCTCAAAAAAGTACCCATGTTTTAAAATAGGATTCTGAGCAAAACATATTAAAACAATGCTGTTGGCTGTTTTCCTTATTACTACATTAATGTCTCCTAGCCAGAGGCCAGTTACTAGGAAACACCACCCAAGAGAGCAAATACAGACAAGCCAGGTGATGGCAATGGGGTTTAAGAGTCTCCACACTAAGGCTCAAGTTCAAGACTGGAGCAAAGCCTCTTACTAACCTACACACAGTGCAGTGGGTCCCAGGTTTGGTGAGCTGCTCACACCAGCCCCTTGCTGGCTAAGGGAGAAGGAAGACCACTGTAGGCAGGCCCCAGCTGAGAGAAGTTACAGACAGGTCACAAGGGCAGAGGCAGAACAAATATAAAGGCGAAACACAACCTTAGGCCAAAATAAGATTTCTTTGTGGTGGGGGCCTCCGAAAAGATTCCCATCCTAGCAGAGAACAGTAACTGATGTTTTGCATGATAATCCTGAGGCATCCAGAAGACACCAAGTAGATTTCTTTGCCTTCTGTCTATAATGCAAGCACTGAATTTTCCTTTTTGATACAGAGAATGTAGAGTTCTTCAACACATAAAGTGTAAGGAAAAAAGAGATATAAAAGGCAAATCTTTGGGGCATTGAAAAATCATATCACAATTATAATATGAGGGAGGTTCTTATTTGAATCTTGATTTTTAAAAAAGATTCTGCTGAAAAGTGTACAAATGTGAAAATTTGGACAGGACTAAATAAAAGATTTATATTAATGCTTACATGTAATAATAATTATGTTTAAAAATAATTTTATTTTTTAGAGCTATATACCTAAATATCTAGATATGAAATTATATGATGTCTAATATTTGTTGGCCAGCCATGGTGCACACACCAGTAATCAACTTGCTGAAGAGGTTGAGGCAGGAGGATCATGAGTTCGAGGCTAGCCTGGACTACTCCTTTGGGCTGGGGTTTAGCTGAGTTGGTGGAGCATTGTTCCACACGCACTCTCTGAGGACCTGGGTTCTATCCCCAGTGCCTCCAAATGGGAGAAGGATGTGGCAATCCTGAAACAATCAGCCATTGAAAACCCTGTGAGGGTCACTATGAGTCGGACCCAACTCGATGGCACCTAACAACAACAATATTTATTGAGCATTCGTGGGGTATTGGGGGACAGAACTAGCCACAGTGGTGGTGGTTGGGGCTGGGTTATACGTAATGTGGATTCATTCAACAGGGTAGTGTTTCTGTGCATCATCAGAATTCTTTGTAATGTCTTTTTAAAAGTTGCTCTTTGTTGTAGCCCAAGCTGGCCTCAAATTTGCAGTTTTCCTCCTTTGCCTCCCAAGTGCTGAGATTACAGGCATTGTAGCTGCACTTAAGAAAATATGTAAGAGCTGGGCGTGGTGGCGCACGCCTGTAATCCCAGCGGCTAGGGAGGTGGAGGCGGGAGGATCGCAAGTTCGAGACCAGAGGCAGTCTGCATAATTTAGTGAGACCCTGTCTTAAAAAGTAAAAAAAAAAAAAAATGGGCTGAGGTGCAGCTCAGTGGTCCAGCACTTGCAGAGCATGCAGGCGCGAGGCCCTGGGTTCAACCCCCAGTACCACAAAAAAAAAAAAGAAAGAAAGAAAGAAAGAAAGAAAATATGTAAGGAAATGGGTAATATATTTCAGAAAGATTTCCAGCAAAATCACTAACATAAAACATGGCAGTTGAAGAGGAAAAAAGTAAGACTGCAGGAAAAAAACAGCATGTATTTTACAAAAATGTTAATTTGAAATATTTAAGATTTTGCTACAGGAGGTGGAGGGTAATGTCATCAATGACCTGAAGTTAATCAGCGCAGACAACTCTGTGGATCCACTTGCTCCCTGCCATGGACTTGGTGACCAACTGTATGCAGACCCTCAGGGATCCACACACTGGGGCAGGGAAACCTGAGCCACAGGAGCCATCCACACTCCAGTGGCTTCTTCCTTCCTGAATTCAGTGTGACCTCCAAGCCATGCCTGGTGGTTGGGAAAGACTGTTATCATTGTGATTGTTATTACAGCAATAATGCAGCTGGCCATTTATGCTGACCCCACAGGGGCCCTGGAAGTTATTTCCAAGGCAAGGCCTACATTTGCAAAATGATGAGACTGCTGTGGAGAGGTGGAACAGCCTTCTGCTGATGTCATAATTAACTCAGACTGCACCTCATCAACTTGTTGTTGTTGTTAGGTGCCGTCGAGTCGTATCCGACTCATAGCGACCCTCATAGGGTTTTCAATGGCTGACTATTTCGGGATTGCCTTGGGAGTGGGTTGCCAGGCCCTTCTCCCATTTTTGTGGTGCTGGGAATCAAACTCGGGACCTCATAGACTGCAGAGCGGCGCTCTACCAACTGAGCTACATCATCAACTTAGGTGGTTATTATTTTTGTTAGGTGCCATCAGGTCAGTCCCACTCATAGTGGCCCTATGTATAACAGAGCAAAACACTTCCAAACACTGTGCCATGCCCAGCACTATGTCAGAGATTCTCTGTTATTCAGAGGATTTTCAATGGCTGATGGTTTCAGGATTGTTTCACCAGTGGGCTGCCAGGTCCTTCCATTTTTGTGGTGCTGAAGCAGAACCCAGGGCCTCAGAGGGTGCAGAGCAGCACTCTACAACTGAACTATACCCCAACCCCAATCAATTTAGCTAGGAACTTGGAATTTCAGAGTGGCTGAATGGACCTTTCACAGTTCAGTGCTTTTATAGATTCCCCTCCAGGGTCACATGCCGTTGTGAGACAAAGCTCCCTTTTCCAGCCCTGTGAAATGGGTACACATCCCCAGGGTGGTAAGAAGGGAGGGTCCGATCCCAACTGTCTTGTTTGTAGCAGTCGCATAAAGGTAAGATTGGGTCCCAGGATGGTGGCACAGGGGATCTCTCCCCTATCCTGGTTCGCCCCACATATTTGCTCATCTGCCTTTCTTCAAGTGGGGATTCACTGGCTTCCGCAGGGGAGGAGGCAGCGACAGTCCCACCCATCTTGCCAGACACGCAAGGGCTTGGTGTCCTCGGCTGCCCGCTGCCGTTCCTAGCTGTTGGCTGCAAACCGTGGGAGAGCCAGCGCCCACCGGCTCCTCCCTGGAGGGCCTTGCCAGCACCTTAGTCACCAGAAGGGCCTATGCGGATTTGTTCAGGGAAGGCAGCAACAGAATGGAATTGTTACGCCTCTCGCAGCCTCTTGGTGTCCCTTACAGCGTGAGATCAGGAAAGCCTCAGCACGCAGCTGCGGTTTCGGTTTCTGGTAAAAGCACTGGGCCAGAAACGTGGGCGGCTGCTCTTTATTCAGAAAAGCCCCTGGCAGCCCCTCCTGGAATCATTTGGCTCAGTGTCACTCCCTAGTCACACCTAGATTCTTGACTGATTTATTAAGGTTTATAGGGAAAGGCTCCTTTCTGTTATTTGTTTGGCAAATACTTTTTGGCTGGCGTTCAGTGGTGATTACAAGAAGTATGTGGAGAAGACGTCAGATGTGGTCCCCAGAGTGGCTCCAGCAGTTTTCACAAGGCCTGGGGGGTTGGGTGGGAGGTGTGTGCGGTTGGGTTGGGGTGAGTCATTGGCCCAAAGATCTGGACCGTAAACAAACTGAGGGTAATGAGAAACACTTCCTAGGAGTCCAAAGATGCTTCCCCCAGGTCAGGCAACAGGGAGTGGTGAGGACTGTGGTGAACCAGAGGATGCTTCTCTTAACTGGAGAGCAGCCCCCATCTTGTGAAGACAAGTGCTCAGCTTTGTCAGATCTACAAGAGAAGCCAGGAGCTTGCAGTTGTAAAATTTTCACATTTCTCATTTCAGCTACTAATTACAAGCACATCTAAAACATTGTATAAATCCATGAAAAAATGCTAAACTTCAATAATCATCAGGGAAATGCAAATCAAAACCACAGTGAAATGCCATTCCATACCCACTAGCATGTCAACTTTCAAAAACAAGACAAAACCAGAAAATAACAAGTGTTGGTGAGGATGTAGAGAGGTTAGAATCCTTTTGCACTGTTGGTAGGAAAGTAAAATGGTATAGCTGTCCTGGAAAACAGTATGGCAGTTCTTTAAAAAAAAAAAAAAAAAAAAAAAACTAAGCACAGAATCAATGTGTATAGTCCAACAATTCCACTTCTGGGTCCGTACACAAAAGAACTGAAAGCAGGGTCTCAAAGAAATGTTTGTACACCCATGGTCAGAGCAGCACTATTCACCATCACAAAGTTGTGGGAGCAATCGGCACATCCATTGGGAAATGAATTGAGAAGCAAAATGAGGAGGGCGGAGAGTGTTTGCAATGAAGTATTATTCAGCCTTAAAAAGGAAAGAAACTCCAATGCATGCTACTACTGGAGGGCATTATGCAAAGTGAAATAAGCTAATCACAGGACAAATACTGTGTAATTCTATTTATGAGTTACCTAGAGTACTAGAATTCACAGACACAGAAAGTAGAATGGTGTTTGCCTGAGGCAAGGGGGGACATTGAGGGAGAGGAGGAAATCAGAGTTAGTGTTTCAGTTTGGGAAGATGAAAAAAGTTTCAAAACTGTATGGTGGTGACAGGTGCACAAGAAAACGAACACTCACACGTGAAAGTCATCTTCGAATTAGGATTTACAAAATTAAAGCTGGGCATGGTGGCCTAGGACTGTGTCTCCAGCACTCAGGAGGCTGAGGCAGGAGGATCAACATGAGTTCAAGGTCAGCCTAGACTAGTGAGTTCCGGGACAGCCTGGGCTACACAATGAGAACTTATCTCAAAAAAACAAAAACAAAGAAGCAAATTTATATGTTCTTTCCTATGAAGAAAAAAAGGGGGTGAGGAGAAGGAACAGAAGAAAGGGGTGGGGAGAAATAGAAAGGAAGACCAGGAAAGAAAGGGTTAAAGGAAAACTTGACTTCCAAACAGATAGTGTCCTTTACTGTGTGTTTGCCAGGGTTTAATTTTGGCACATCATAGGTGTTGAGGAATTTATCCATTTCTTCTGTATTTTTGTTTTTTGGAGAGTTCCCTTTCTCTGGTATTCATCCTTTTTCTCTGGTATTCATAGGGTTTTCAATGGCTAATTTTTTTCCGGAATGGGCTGAGGTAATCTCTCATAGTCCTCTGTACTTCATTAGTATCTGTTATTATGACCGAGACCTACTAAGGGGTTGCTTTCATCCCTTTGTAAGGCATACTCCCAGCAATACCTAAGGACTTCCCCTCCCCTTCCCTTCTCCCCTCCCCTCCCCTTCCCCCCTTCTTCTTCTTTTTCCTCTCCCCTTTCTCTCTCTCTCTCTCTCTCTCTCTCTCTCTCTCTCTCTGGTACTTTGTGGTTGAACCCTGGGCCTTGTGCATGCTTTGCAAATACTCTACCACTGAGCTGCACCCCTGGGCCTGTTCTTATTTTTTTTAACTTGAGACAGGGTCTCACTAAGTTCCACAGGCTGCTTCACACCTGTAATCCAAGCAACTCAGGAGGCGGAGGCAGGAGGATCAAGGCCAGAAAATACACACACACACACATACACACAACCTACCCAGGGATTCTCTACCATTTTTGGTGCTTTTAATTTTCTCTCATGGATCCAAGTTAGAATTTGATGTAATTCTCTTTTACCATGACATATCTCTCATAAGATCTAAAATTTTTTTTTCAATTTTTCAAAATATGGAAGTTTTTTTTTCTCTTTGTTTTTGAAGGAAATTTTTTTCTGTCTGACAGTTTCTTCCTCAAGCATTTTGCACATCACTCCAGTGCCTCTGGCACCTGGCGTTTCTGGTGTTCAATGTGTTGTTTTGCCACATGACCCGTCATTTTTCCTTGTTGATTCTGAAATTTTCTTTGTATGTTTGGTTTTTAGTAAATTGACTATGATGATTCGAGGCATAGTTCTCTTTGTGTTTATGCTGTTGGAGTTTTGGTAAGTTTCTTAGAGCTTTACTTTAATGTTTTTCACCAAATTTAGAAGTTTTCTACCACCATTTCTTCAAATATTTTTTCTCCCTTTCTCCTCTCCTTAGGGGAGGCTGTGTGTGTGTGTGTGTGTGTGTGTGTGTGTGTGTGTGTGTGTGTATTGGGATATTTGACATTGTCTAAGCCATCCTTTTTCTCTGGTATTCATAGGGTTTTTCAATGGCTAATTGTTTTGGGAGTGGGCTGTCAGGTCCTTCTCCCTAGTCTGTCTTAGTCTGGAAGCTCAGCTGAAACCCGTGCACCATGGATGACCTTGCTGGTATCTGTAATACCGGTGACCTAGCTTTCAGCATCACTGCAACACACAAGCCCCTACTATGACAAACTGGAAGGCACTCAAAAGACAACTGAGGAAGAGTTGCCTCTTCAGAGTAGAGTCGATCTTAATGACGGGAATGGAGAAAAGACCAAGGGACCTCCACTTCTGATGTGGCATGACTCAAAATGAGAAGGAACATCCTTCTCATTTTGAGAAGGATGCATCCACTTGAGAAGTAAACATCCACTTAATAATTAGAACTTGGAATGTATGTAGTATGAATCTAGGAAAATTAGAAATCATCAAAAGGGAAATGGAGAACATAAACATTGACATTCTAGGCATCATTTAGCTCAAATGGACTGGCATGGGCCATTCTGAATCAGATAATCGTATGGTCTAATATATTAGGAATGACAGATTAAAGAGAAATGGGATTGCATTAATTATCAAAAAAGATATCTCAAGATCTGTCCTGAAGTACAATACTATCAGTGATAGAATAATATCCATATGCCTACAAGGAAGGCCAGATAAAATGACTATTATTTAAATTTATGCACCCCCACTAAGGTCACAAATGAAGATAGGGAAGATTTTTACCAGCTTCTCCAATCTGAAATAGATAGAACATGTACTCAGGATGCACTGACAATTACTAGTGACTGGAAGCAAAGAAGAAAGCTCAGTAGTTGGAAAATATGATGTTGGCAACAGAAACAATGCTGGAGATCACATGATAGAATTTTGTTAGACCAACAACTTTTTCATTGAAAATATATTTTTTTCACCAACATAAACAGGAACTATAGACATGCAATTCACCAGATGGAACATACAGGAATAAAATTGACTACATTTGTGGAAAAAGATTATGGAAAAGCTCAATATCAAAAGTCAGGACAAGACCAGGTGCTGATTGTGGATCACACTATCACCTGCTCATATGCAGGTTCAAAATAACTGATGAAAATTAGAACAAGTGAATGACAGCGAAGGTATGGTCTTGAGTATATCCCTCTTGAGTTCAAAGACCACCTCAAAAACAGATTTGATGCTTTAGACACTAATGATCGAAGACCAAACAAGTTGTGGCATGACATCAAAGACATCATTCATGAGGAGAGCAAAAGGTTATTTAAAAGATAGGAAAAAAAAAAAAAAGACTACATGTCAAAAGAGACTCTGAAACTTACCCTTGAATGTCAAGCAGCTTAAGTAAAAAGAAGACATGACAAAGTTAAAGGACTAAGCAGATTTCAAAGGGAAGCTCAAGAAGATAAAATTAAACATTATAATGACATGTGCAAAGAGCTGGAGATAGAAAACCAAAAGGGAAGAACATGTTCTGTTTTTCTCAAACTTAAAGAATTGAAGAAAAAATTAAAGCCGTGGGTGGCAATACTGAAGGATTCTACAGGGAAAATATTAAACAATACAGGAAATATCAAAAGAAAATGGAAGGAATACACAGGACTCATTATATCAAAAAGAATTGGTGGATGACCAACCATTTCAAGAGGTTGTATATGATCAGGAGTCAATGGTACTAAAAGAAGAAGTGGAGGCCTTGAAGGAATTGGTGAAACACAAAGCTCCAAGAATTGACATAATACTAATAGAGATGTTGGAATGAACAGATACAATGCTAGAGGTGCTCACTTGTTTATGCCAAGAGATTTGGAAAATAGCTACCAGGCCAACTGACTGTAAGAGATCCATATTTGTGCCCATACCCAAGAAAGGTGATCCAATTGAAGGTGGAAATTATCAAATGTTATCATTAATATCTTGTGCAAGAAAAATTTTGCTAAAGATCATTGAAAAACAATTCCAGTAGCATATAGACAGGGAACTGCCAGAAAATCAAGCCAGATTCACAAGGCAGCATGGAACCAGGGACATCACTGCTGATGTCAAATGCATATTAGCCCAAAGCAGATGGGAATACCAGAGCACTTAATTGTACTCATGAGGAATCTGTACATGGACCAGGAGGCAGTTGTTCAAACGGAATAAAGAAACATTGCCTGGTTTAAAGTCAAGAAACATATGCATCCAGGCTATATCCCTTCACTATACTGCTTCAATCTCTGTGCTGAGCAAATAATCCAAGAAGCTAGATTTTATGAAGAAGAACATGGCATCAGGAGTTGGAGATGACTCATTAACAACTTGCATTATGTGAATGACACAACTCTGTTTATAGAAAGTGAAGAGGATTTGAAACATTTACTGGTGAAGATCAAAGAACACAGCCTTCAGTATGGATTACACAACATCGAGAAAACAAAAATTCTTACAACTGAGTCTGTAAGCAACTTTATGATAAATGGAGAAAAGATTGAGGTTGTCTAAGATTTTGCTTTACTTCTTTCTACAAACCATCCTCACAGAAGTAGCAGTCAAGAAATTGAAAGACACATTGCATTGGAAAAAGCTGTTGCAAAAGACCTCTTTAAAGTGTTGAAAAGTAAAGATGTCACATTGAAGCTGAAGGTGTGCCTGATTTATGCCATGGTATTTTCAGTCTCATCACATGGTTGTGAAAGCTGGACATTGAAAAAGGGAGATAGGAGAAAAATTGATGCTTTTGAATTATGGTGCTACAGATGAATATTGAATATACTATGGACTGCCAAATGAACCAATAGATCCATCTTGGAAATGCAACCAGAGTGCTCATTGGAAGCAAGGATAGCTAGACTGTGTCTTACATGTTCTGGACATGTTATCAAGAGGAACCAATCCCTGGAGGAGGATATCATGTTTGAGAGAGTGGTGGGTCAATGAAGAAAAGGAAGCCCCTCAACTAAATGGGTTGACACAGTGGCTGCAATGATGTGCTTAAACATAAAAGAGATCATGTTCCTGGCACAGAGCCAGGGAATGTTTCATTCTACTGTACATAGGGTCACTATGAGTTGGACCCAATTAGATGGCACCTAACAACAACCACCATCCTTGAAGCTCAGCCTCATGCATGCTAGGCAAGTGCTCCACCACAAAACTGTACCCTGTGCTCTCCCTTTTTTGAGACAGTGTCTTGCTAAGTTATCCAGGCAGCCTCTTGTCTTGAAAATGCAATCCTCCTTCTTCAGCCTCCCAAGTGGGTGGGATTATTCACATGTGTCATAATGCCCAACTTTCCATTTTCTTCAACTGCCACCACCACCATTTCCTGTCTCTTTTTCATATAGGAAAATTTCTATTGACCTATTTTCAGGTTCACTGACTGTTTCTTGTGCCATCTCAAGTCTCCTCTAGAGTCTATTTTTTGACTCTGGAGTGTCCATGTGGTTCTTTTTCATAGTCTCTCTCTCTCTCTCTCTCTCTCTCTCTCTCTCTCTCTCTCTCTCTGTTGACAGTCTCTATTGGTTATTTGTTTTCCTATCTTCCTTAAAATTTTTTCCCTTGATTTCCTTTAGTTATTTGAATATATTTATAAAAGCTGCTTTGAAATCTTTGGTGCATCTGACATCTGGCTCATTATTGCCCTGATCAAGATAATGAACATATTGCATATCCTCAATGTTTCCTTATACCTCTTTTCAATTCACCTTTCTCCTCCCCAGCTTCCACTACCTCCCAACTCTGTGCAACCACTACTCTTTTCATCACTATAGATTAGTCTGTATTTTCTGTCTTTTATATAAATCAAACCATACAATATCTATTATTTTTGATCTGGCTTATTTTATACAGCATAATTATTTTGAGATTTATCCATGCCTTTTTCCAACTAAACATTTTTATGAATGTAAGTAGTATGCACATAGATTAAAACGTGAGTAAAGTTTATAATTTACAAAAAGTCTCTACTCTTCCCTACCTATAGTCCATTTTTTAAAGGGAGTCACTTTCTTTCTATTTCAGCCCATTTAGCAATTTCCTCCATAAATCTAAATGTTACCTACACACTCATTTCTTATCAGCTTTAGACAATATCTACTGGATTCTATTTGGAAGCTAAGGTTCCTCTGAGATATTTCAGTTTTCCCCCTTCTGGGCATATGGTAGGATTGTACCTCCTCACCCATCTGACTTAGGTTTGAACAAGTGATGTGCTTTAGCCAATGAAGTGTGAGAAGATGTGAGGTGGAAGCCTTTAAAAGCTAATGTATGGGGGTTGGAGAGTAGTTGCCTAGCAAGTACAAGTCCCTGGATTCACTCCCTAACAAATATGTAATCTGCTACATGCTCTTTTCCCTCTACCTGTAGCCAGCAATGGTTCAGGTGCTCACAATCCTGTTGGCTTCAATTGTGGAGAGATAATAAAGCAATAAAGGCTGCACCAAACCCTAGGTGACCCACGTTGGATATGGATGAACAAGAAACAAGCCATTGAAACTGGAGGGTTATCTATTGCTGAAGCACAACCTCACCCATTCTCAATGGCTCCACTCTCCTGAGAAGAATTTAGCCCACTCAGATTATGTTTCTCACCCCCCAGAGGAGAGCTCTGCCCCAGAGACAACAATGTGGGAGAAGCCTTGGCATTCTCCACACAGTATATTCACCTTTTGTCAGAGAAGTATGTGTACCTTCTTTTGTTTTGACATTTTCCCTCTGCCTAGGGATAAGTGAGGCTGTGCAGTGCTTCTTTGTACAGGGACAGGGTGGTAACCCAATTGTTAGGGATTTTCTGTATATAAAATTTTAAGTAGATGCCCCAGTTTTTAGCTTCATTTCCCAGTCTTGCTCTCTGTTTTACTTACATGCTAATGTGAGGTATATAGAACTTTTCATAGAATCGGCTTTGGAGTTTGTTGATTTTCTCTATTAATTTCCTATTTTCAATTTCATTGATTTCTGCTTTAATTTTTATTTCTTTTCTTTTGTTTGCCTTGGATTTAATTTGCTCTTCTTTTTCTGTTTTCCAAGGGTGTATTGGTTTTTGTTGTTTTGTTTTGTTTTTGCGGTACTGGAGACTGAACTAAGGGCCTTGCATATACTTTGCAAATGCCTGCCACTGAGCTGCACCCCCAGCCCCTTTTTTATTTTTTAAATTGAGACAGGGCTTCAATAAGTTATGCAGGCTGCCTCTGGCCTTGAACCTGCAATCATTCTTCCTCCATCTCCTGAGTCGCTGAGATTATAAGCATGTGCCACCATGCCTGGCTAGGTGTATTGTTTTTTTAGATTTTTCTTCTTGTCTAAGATAGGAATTTAGTGTAAATTTGCCTTTAAGCACTGCTTTTGCTATATTTCACCAATTTTGAAAATTTTTTACTTTTCTTTCCACTTTAGTTAAAAAGTATTTTAAATTTTCTCTTAAGAGTTTTTTGACTCCTGTTACTTAGAAGTGCTTTTTAATGTCCAAATATCTTGGATTTCCAGCTGTCTTTCTGTTTTTGACTTCTAGTTTATTTCCAACATGGTCTGAAAGCATATACTATCTGATTTCTATTCTTTTAAAATTGGTAAGGTGTGTTTTGTGATCCAGAAGGTGATCTAAGTTGATGAATGCTCCATGTGAGCTTGAGCAGAATGTGTATTTTCTGCTGTTGTTGGATACAGTTGATGGATGATGCTGTTCAGTTAGACTATATCCTTATTGATTTTTTATATGCTGGATCTGTAAATTATTAATAGAGGCATAGTGAAACTATAAGAGTGGATTGGTCTATTTTTCCCTCTATTGTTTTTTGCCTCATATATTCTGAGACTTATTAGGCAACAATTAAGGATTGTTGTGTGTTAGGAGGGCATAGTGGCTTACACTTATAATCTTTGCTATTCACATTTAAAGTGATTATATAGTTGGATTAATAGGTACCATATTTGCAATTATTTTCTATTCATTGCTCTATTGCTTATTATTTTCTTTACCCTTTTTCTGCCTCTGCATGATTTAATTAAATATTGTATATAATTCCATTTTATTTCCTCTCTTTCCAGATCAATTACACTAATTTTGCAAATTGCTTTCTTTTATTTCTTAAAAAAATATTTTTCTTGATCCATTACTGTACAAAATTTGTTCAATTACATTTATTTAAAGTGGAAAGATCACAGCTAGAGAACAGGTCACCCTGTACAAATCTATTTACAAAATCCATTGTAAAAGCTTTTTTTGTTTGCAGTACTAGGAAGTTGAACCTAGAGCAGCACACATGCTTTGCAAGCACTCTACCACTAAGCTGCACCCCAAGTGTTTTTTTGTTTTTGTTTTTGTTTTTATTTTTTACTTTTTACTTTGAGTCAGTTGTTGTTGTTGTTGTTAGGCGCCCTCGAGTCGGTATCCGACTCATAGCAACCCTCTGTACAACAGGGGAAACACTATTGTCAGTGCTTCTCTGCTGTTCATTGGGTTTTCAATGGCAGATTGATTTTTGGGAGGGGGTTGCCAGGTCCTTCTCCCAAGCCTACAGCTTCTGGTGTTCCCAGGCGGTCTCCCATCCAGGTACTAACCAGGCCTGACCCTGCTTAGCTTCCGAGATCTGACGGGATCGGA